>JAAMXU010002564.1:0-53071 GCA_019693545.1 Chaetoceros muelleri
TTACAATTGGATATTGACGTTAATAAATTCTACTTATCCGATACGTATATTAACGGCCTTAGTGGAGATCGAATAGCGGGTTATCCACCTGGGGTAGGTACTGTACACTGTACACTAAAAGATTATTTTTTCATCATAATAACACTTGTAACTTTTTAATTTCACTAAATCCCTGTAAAAATCGCTGAAGCTCGTGTTAGAAGCATCAAGCTCTTGAAAATACGTAAAAGTTATCATCTATATCTCTTGTAATTCTCATGCTTTCATCCACGTAAAAAGTTTTAAGGCTGACGACTGGAACATTCCCTCCCACTCTATTATAAATATCACCCACAGGCAGCTCAAAGGGGTATTGATCTAGCAATTGATCCAAAACAGGTACATTCGATTTCTTCACCTGCGTTGTGCGGATGAATAAATCCCATTGTTCCGAACCAACTATTTCAAAGCTAGCCTTCGTAATGACAGTGCCTTTGACAGTTATTGGTATCCCTGGCATAATGCCAACTTCCAAATTTACCTCAGAAGTAAACGAGCCATCCTCCCCAATCATTTGCTTGACCCTTCCCACTTTGCCAATAGAGGTCGCTGCTTCATGCAAACCGAACACGTTGTCTGCCGCATTTTTATCATTCAATACAACTCTTATAGCTTGGAAAAAAGGGCTAGACTTGAAAGCTTGGGTACTAGCCATAACTAAATCCCACTCCCCATAGCATTCTCTTGCCGTCTGTTCTGTCGGGTTGAGGGCTTCCAACTGTGTAATGATATCCACAACGATGTCTTTCTCCTCATTTGATAGAAATAAACCCCTATCACTTACACTGCTTAGTAACAGAAGTTCGCGCTTAAGATCATCACGAATGAGTTCATCCTCTGGATTTAAATCAATAGCAAGCGGTTTGACAGAGGGATCTAAAAGTGTATTAGAATCGTAATCCGATGGGCCAAAAGAATCATCTGTCGTAGAATAAGCAGCGGTATTTTCCCGAAAGCTCAAGCTGATTCGAGGAGAAAACCCTTCTGACAACGGAGCCAGTAACAAAATAAATGGGAGTAGATATCGAATTCTCATCATGATTGCATTCGATTTATATAGATAGTGATGGTTACTGATGATTCAAACCTTCGTTCAGAGCAACCAACAAAAAACACAGTTACCTGCTGATTTTTGTTTCAAATGTACAGTGTGCTGCAAGCTGGTAATGTCCCACAGCAGTACCAGGGGTACGTACGTACACGTACAGTACTTTCAGAATTATTTTTAAACTCTCTAATAAACTACGTACGAATGGTCGGTATCATCCTCTGCGGACTACTACGAGTATTGGTACTGCAAATGTAACAGAGATGAAAATGAAGTGATTTAGAGTGATTTCCATCTCTAGAGAGTACTCTCTAGCTAGAGAGAGGAGGAAAGTCCATAAACGATACTTATTTATGTCAAATGGCCAGCTCCCTACTCACAGTTAATTCAAGTCCCATCTATGAGTGAAACGGGAGAATAACAACGATTGTATCACAATTCTTCCTCATTATTCATCTTAGCTACCATACTCCTGAACGTCAAAAATGACGTAAATACTGTGGCTATTAGTCCCCAGACGAAAAGTATGACATCTGCCACAATTAATTTGGTCTTCAAATGTCTCTGTTCCTTTGGATAATATCTATAGAGACAGGTAAGGTGAAGAATTGGTGGATAAGCAAAGCTCAATAGGGCAACACAAAAGCATCCAACAAAACTCAAGACGAATACAAAATCAGGAACCACCGTGCTGATAATTGCACAAAGCTGAGCCAACAGGAGCCGTATCACGTAAACAATTTTTCCTCTGTTAGAATTATCGGCATTTGGAACGATTTTGTCGTGTATGAGGTCCCCTGCTGGAATAATTATTAAAGGAATTGACGTGATCACCACAATGGCCATTAAAATTCTTAACAAAGTCGGGAACAAGGTAACTGGGAGTTCCGATAAGATGTCACTTTTTGTGCTCTGCATGAAAATTATGGATATTAAATCCCCCATTAGGATGTATAACACCAGTACAATCGACAAAGATATCCGTGTTACGTTCACCATTTCAGCTGGCTCTGACATTGAGTCCTGTATTGAGAAAGTAAATGGAACGAGCCCATATCCAACTACATCAAGGTAAGAAATTCATATAGCTAAATGCTCGCAAAGTTGGAAAATAAACTTACAAACCATGATCCCAAACCAATTACTAAACGCCGAAAAGCTTCTGGGGAAGAGATCGTTCCAAGTTAGAATTTCTAGCCCATTGATACCATTCAAATTTAAACCGTAACCAGCAATAAACAAAAATATAGTCACAATTAAGAAAGTGCCTGTAGCAGATATCTTTGCAAGAGACTTGTAACTAGGTAAAAATAGAACAGGTGTCATAATCACCAGCATGAAAAATGCATCCGTCTTTTGAGATCCTGAAGTAAAGGGAGTGTCTGCTGCAAAACCTAATATTGCATCTAAGTTTCAAGGTGAAGGCATGTTAAACAACAGCAAATGAATGGTGCTTCATACGTATACACGCGCTGTCACTTCCATACCTTCGTATGCTATTATTATCCCCAACATAAGCATGATCATGATTGAATCGACGAAATGTAACCCCACTGGACCATAAGCGTAATATGTAACAACTCCGAATTGATTTGTATTAACGGGAAGTGCCGAGGCTTCCTCTGTGTTTTCACTTGCGTCTAAACCATCTCTGTACATATCAATATAAGAACGGGACTCAATGAGCCTATGTACAGAGTAGATATTCCACACAGTCACTAACAAAGAGCCTACAATATGAAACAACAATCCACCCTCTTTGGCTGCAAATGGAATAGCAAGAACACCAGTGCCTATACACAGCTTTGTTATATTAAGAGACGTCTGAATGAATGATGATTTCACAACAGAATTGTTGCTTTCAAGACTCAGTTCGAAAGCTTCATCTTGGTCGCCAAACTCCAGATTCAAACCTAACCCGTTGACGCGAAGTCCGTGAGATGAACGCCAAAAACATAAAACTCTCACATGAGTATGTTTTAATCAAAGGATTGCTCACCGGGATCATCTCGCAAATTTGCATTCACAATTAATGGAGTGTTCTCTGTTTGCATCCTTTCTTAAAAAAAATGCATGCATGTGGCTCATGGCGACCCGTCTGCCGTTTGCATTATGGTGCCGCCGACCAAGCACGGATGATGGATGGCGTATGACGGCTGACATCTTCGTTGCCTTACGTAGCTATTCGCGGCATTGGAGGGAAACTCACAGCTTCACTTTCTATATTGGTACAAAGTTAATCAAGTGCACACAAAGAAGAAAAGACGATCGAAATTTACAAAAAAAAACAACATTTAACATTTACAATCTTATTAATTAAATTTAACATCTGCTGCGTAAGTATTACACATTTGACCCATGTGCTCCTTAACTTTGCGCGTGCCCCATTCGGTACTGTCGATTCATAACTTGGCGACGACGATCATCCATCGCTTGCTGTTCTCTCCTCATTTGACGTAGCCGCTCCTTAACTTTATCACAATTGGGTATTGGGCATGTCTTATTTTTACATGATAAGGCATGGTACTTCAGAAGACTCAAAATGCGTTTACAAATTTTACAACCACCTTGAGGTCCTTTTTTGCATGTTGCGCTGTGTGCAAGATACTGTTTCATTTTAGCACAATTAGAGGACGTACACTTAGGAGAGTTGCACAGAGAGGCATGCTCCAACAATTGAATGTGCAGCTTGATATGATGACGACGCTCTTTTCTTTGCGCTTCAGTGAGCTGAGTCTTTCCTCCTGTGCCATTTTGGTTAGAGTCTCCATCGACAGACTTTGGCACAAGATCGTGAGTACAGCTACCGCGATTTGTGTTGGGATTATTATAGCATTCAGCGCAGAGGTCATAGTCAGCACAATGTGGGCAATTGTATCTGATACCACTAAGAATATCTTTGCCACACGCCGCGCACATCTGAACAATTTTTGCAGCATCAGGATTATGCAGATGCCATAATATCATCATCGAAGTATGTTTTGCTCTTCTCTGCTGATCAAACTGGTAATGGTTCTTACGACACAAGTTCAAAAAATCTTGTCGCGTTTCGAGAATTTCGCATTCCAGTTCTTCAGCATCATCATCTATGATCTTAATCGGATTTCCACGCCGATCTTTCTTGACCTTTTTCAGCCCATCGTCAGCAACACATATATTAGATCTTGCCTCATTTCTACGTTGTCGCTCCTCTTCTATCTCTTTAGATACCTGGCGGTTCTCAGGTTTGATGCCTTCCCAATTTAAAAACGCAACTATGAAACTTTCTTTCATAGGCTTAATAAACTCTCCAAGCTGTTTCATAACAAGATCATTGGAAGAGTCTGTTAGATTCGGATCATCTCCTTTGATGAAATCGTCATCCAACCCACCAGATCGTGTCCCTTTACGCATCTTCTTAGTCTTATCGGATGGATTTCCTTTCTTCTTGGCTTTGGCCTTTGCCTTGCCACTTTTCCCCTTGCCATCTTCAACATCTTTGATAAACGCCTCTACTTCACCACTGAAATAATCCCCTTCTAAATAAGGAACAACAGTGGCATCAAGGTTACCCGGGGCGAAATAGAGATCGTACATATTAGTCAATCTTCCAACAATATTACGCTTTTGGCATTCAACTAACATATCAATGTACCATTGACGAAGTCGATGATCCTTTGGTGTTTTCTGATCTTCTGGTTTTGCATAGAAAATGTAATCATCACCTTTTAATGGAGGACAAGCCCAAATATGTGCAGTTGCAAAACCGCGTTTACGAGCATAATCAAGGTAAGAAATCAGGATTTCATGGTACACAAATGTCCTCAATTTCCGCGGCCTCATATAGTAAACACTGTCCAAGTAGGAAATATACACTGTTCGAGAGTTCGGGGCTGGATTTTTTTCATCGTGTTCGTAGACGTAAAGCGCAAAAAGAACAACATCAACTCCATCTAGATTTTGAAAGACAAGTATGCATTTACATCGATAAGGGAATTCTTCCGGATAATTTTTATGCGCATAACGCTTCCTCATCCGCTCTCTTACTTCCAATCTCTTATCTCCAGATGTGACTTGTCGAATAGTTATTTTACCACCACAACTTACACTTTTAAGTGCATCCTCATATGGCATGTCCTATAAGATGATGCGGTAGGATGGTTGGTGAGAAAAATAATCTTTAAGTGCCAGAACATTCAGTAAACAAACACGTACCTCTGCTTGAGACTTTTCTAGTGCCAGTTGTTCGTATTTTTCTTGCACTTTCTTTGAAACATGGTCCTCTAACCACTCAGAAAACTTAGTCCGAGGCAAATCTTCGGCAGTCGGATTCCTATCATCAGGTGGACTATTTGCCTTTTTTCTCTCTTCAAGTAAACACAAAGGGCACGTGTATTTCACCGAGTCGTCATTCTTATTTTGCCGAGGATTGAAAAGCCCACAAATTTGATGCATCCAACGATCACACGCATCGCATTGGACCCAAGTTTCCTCATTAGTTTCATCGTTTTTCTTTTTTACTAAATCTTTCTTCATCAGCGTTAAGTCTTGCAGATGAATCGGGGAATCATCGAGGTCATTATAGCAAGAGGTGCACCAATTATACTGATTACCACCAACGTAAAAATGTCTGTTTCGATGAATGCGCTTACTTTGGCAATTAAGACCGGAACAAAAAAACACCGGTGGTTCGAATTGTAATTTCTCGCACCCACATAGAGTACATGCACGATTGCTTCGCCTTCTTTCTTCCTCTTCTTCCTTTAGACGTTCAATTAATTTCGTGTATTCTGTTAAATACAAATTTTTCAATCCTTTTGCCATTTCATGCACAGGCGTATTTGGTTCGTTGTAAAGCATAGCATTGTCAAACGTCAACCTGACATCACTATCAAATCCTTTGATATCACGATAGGAACCACTATCCAGGCGTTTGTTTATAGTTCCCAAGTCCATTGGATTTTTTATCCTTTCAAAATAGTCAGGAAGGCCAAGCGCAACAGGATCAACAGGTGCGTTAAAAACCCAACCATCGTCGTGATTTCTTAACATGGTCAATAATCCCAAACATTTGTCTTTTAGAACCTTTGGCGCAAGGTTTGTTACTTGACTGAGTGACTGAATATGAAGTTCAATTTGCTCTACAGTTAAGCTTTTCAAAAGCGTACTAGTGCTATCATCAACTTTTTTCTCAACTTGGCGTTGACGTTTCTGGATAGGAGAACTGCTGCTTGGCGGATTAGATACTGTTTGTGGTACTTGCTTTATGTCATCAAGAGGTCTTTTACGACTTGCGTCCTTAGCGAGTTTAGCCTTACTTTCATTCCCTTTTCGTATTGCTTCCCTTACTGGCTGGCAAGAAGGACATGTTACATCTTTACATTTACGATAATGCATGAGTACATATCGACTACTTATACAGTGAGGCTCCTCGCAATCTTTTTTGGAACACTTTGAAATATGATGCCACAAAAGTTTCATATTGTG
Organism: Chaetoceros muelleri; assembly: GCA_019693545.1. Classification (NCBI taxonomy): domain Eukaryota; phylum Bacillariophyta; class Thalassiosirophyceae; order Chaetocerotales; family Chaetocerotaceae; genus Chaetoceros; species Chaetoceros muelleri. The sequence goes on from JAAMXU010002564.1 coordinate 6,554, forward strand.
ACAGTGAGGGGTCACTTCGCATTTTCCTTCCGGCGCTGTACACTTCGAAGCATGTCGTAGTAACAACAAACGCTGCTGTTTATGTGCTATACGCTTCTTCCATTCGGCATTTTCGGCTGGATCAATTGGCGCTTCTGTTGATGATATGGCACCTGAATTCTGACTATCAGGTCTGTAATTCGGAGGTGGCATTGGGACCGCACTTTTTTGCGATGTCTGGTATGACTGCTGGGATGGATATGAGTTAGGCTGTGGTGGCAGTGGACCCGGCGGTGATCCATTATTGGGCTGCGACATGTATGGTACTTGCGATGATGCATATGGAGGAGCTGGAGGCGGAGGAACATTTTCTCTACCCAGTGCAATATCGGAGTTTGGAATTTGTTCGGACGCGATTCTCTCAGCTTTGCTTCTCCACACGGATAGCCTCACAGGTTTACATATTTCACATTCCTGATCTTTACATTTTCGATAATGGCTCAAAATAGTACGGCTAGAGTAACAGTGATGAACTCGGCAGTTGTAATCTTCACATTTTGCCATATGTAGCCATAGACGTTTCATCTCTTTACAGTAAGGTGTTTTTGTACACTTTCCTTCAGGAGCCTGGCACTTTGAGGAATGGTGGAGGAGTAATAAACGTTGTTGTTGTTTCCTTAGTCTTTCTTTATGATCTCGACTATAATTTTCATTCGTGTTCATGCTGACAGATTTGCCTTCTGCCAACGATCCAGTTCCACTCATATTATACATCCCATTATTGAGACTGCTCGAAGAAGATATTCCATTGTCGTTAGGAGAGTTCAACCCCATCATATCCTTATTAACATTTCCCAAGTTCACAATATCTTTTCCTCCTCCTCCTCCTCCTCCTCCTCCCCTTACATTACTGGAACTCATAGACTGAGGAGGCATTTGCGATTGAGGTGGCATTCCATGTCCATATCCATGGGGAGGATACTGTCCAGGCGGCATTGGGCCTCCATGCATCGGTCCCATGGAAGATGGTCCAGCCATCAGCCCTCCGTTCCCTTGAGGGTTCATTGGATCTCCAACACTGGTTGGCCCAAGACTCTGCATCCCATTACTTCCGTGGCCACTTCCTCTATTTTGATTTTTGATGTGCTTGGCATCATTTGAAATTTCAGTCGCAATCGACTGAAGTCGCTCCTTCAGTGTACTTTTATCAATGTACGCCTCAAAGGATGGCGCCGATCTATATAGAGTTACTTCTAGTTGTTTCACCATCTGTGGAAGAACCGTTGTGATATCACCCCTTCTCTTGCTACGTTTTAACAGTTGTACTCTGTGGTAAAAGGACGAAAAAGAAATACCATTTATTATACACCGTGAGAACACAGATTTGGTAAACAAAACATACAGGTTTCCAAGGAAGCAACTTACATATTGTGAATCATTTCCCTCCTCACTGACATGTCTTTACTACTTTGCCAATTTCCATTTATAGGCTTTGAACTACTCCCCGTAGACCTACTCTGATGACCTGGAATGGAACCGCTGCCACCACCATGCGAATGACCTCCCAGAGAAGAGTTCGATGACTGTCCACGAGACGTTGGACCAGGAGGTGGCATTCTACCATGAGGAGGCATAGGTCCAGCTCCATGAGGAGGAGGAGGTATCATTTGAGGATGATGTGAATAGTGATGAGCATGTGGATGATACTGGGATGGGTGGGGAGGCATTACTGGAAGGTGCTGAGGCGGATGACCGTGCATTGGATGAGGAGGCAAATGTGGATGATGATGAGAGGGTCCAGGTCCAGATACCGGTGGCATATTGTGATGCTGATGAGGTGGAGGATGTTGACCTGGTATCGGAGCTGAATGATGATGCGGATGAGAAGAATTCATAGAAAGTCCATGAGGATGATAATTCAGTGGTTGATGCTGTTGTTTTTGCTGTTGTTGTTGTTGCTGCTGCTGCTGAAGTTGTTGCGAATGCTGTTGTTGTTGCTGCTGCTGCTGTATAGATCCGTGTGGTGAATGAAGAGGCCTTTGATAAGAATTAGACGAAGGACCCAAAGAATTATTTTGCATGGACCCTCCTCCTCCCCCCGATGACGGATGACCCAATGACTGATGACCAACCGAAGAAACCGAATTCGGAACCGAAGGCACAGCATGTGAAGATGATGCAGATCGATCACTCGTGCTATTGGATCCTGGAGGAGGAATAACACTCGTCGAGTGATTAACCGTATGAGCACTTGAGGGTCCATTAGTAGAAGGACCAAGCTCGGAATAAGTAGATGTCTGCTGTGGTCCTCCCAGTGAAGAAGGAGCCATGCCCCCATTCAGACTGAAACTCGACGACGAGGTCTGACGCGAAGGCCCATTTTGGTGCTGCAGAGGTTGGGTGAGAGAATGATCCGATGATCCGGGCATCGGGGGCGAATGATGATGCTGACCTTGTCCATAGTGATGAGGCACTTGTTGCATCTGAGGTGGATAAGTATTGCTCATGGAATGACTGCCCTGCTGCGAATGCGCCGGAGACGGAATACCCTGATGATTATTAAAGGAATTCGGTTCTGGGAATAATGGGGGCGATAATGACATTGGCGTTCCTGATGTCTGGCGAGAGTGATTGGTCGATGACGGTGGCAATGACGGAATCATTTCAAGGCCCGCGTCGGAAATTCTGGGTCTGTCTGTCTCGATGAATCGACTCGTGAACCGCCCTTTCTGGATGAACCTTCAAACACACTTCAACGCCAAATTGAAATGTATAAAGTTCAATATAGAAATGTAGTATATATCAAAGGAGTGGAGTCTGTTTCCGAATAGAATATACAATGCACGGAGGGACGGATGCGGAGTTTAGGTTTAGTTGATGAGCAAGGCGAGGAGCGAGGAGCATACACTCTATCATATATAAAAAACAAAAGACTCTATCTGGCGGTACCAGGGTACCCGGTACAAGTCTACTACAGCAGTGCATTTGGTCCCCCCCGTGTAGAACCAAACCTCCTGGGTACTTACTACCCTACGTACTGCAGATTGATACTGTAGTGCAGCTATTGTAATCGTGTATGTATGCGCACGTTGACGAAGTATCGGTATGTGGAACGTGGGTCATCACTGCCACTACTACGTACATACTGGGTTACGTGGTCTGTGCAATTTTTGGCCGTCACACTTTATTATTTATATTAAACAGGAGCAACTATGGAATCCTCCTCTAACTCACTATCTCCTAGAGATTCACCATCCAATTCTTCATCAATCAAAGAAGAAGGATCTATCTCATCATCATTGCAAGATTCACCATCTATTTCTGCTAGACTTGAGCATTTTTCGTCGACACCTAGTGATTGATTCAGTGAAGACTGTGGAGCAATGTCGCTGCATTCCATCCATATGGAGGAAGGGCCGGACACTCGCTCATTGGTGTCTTGATATTGTGTTTGTGGAGACGGAATAGAAACATCGGAAGGCTGTTTACTTTCTTCCTTGTCTACAATGGATTTTCCCTCAAACAATCCTTCCAGACGGTCTAGAAAAATGTCACTGTACACCGACCAGCTATTCCAAGCGTTCAAAACATTGCGCACAGCGATTCGTAACTTATTCATGGATAAACGTCCAGCGCCACCATTCCCATGTTGGCCCAATGTTTTGAAGACTTCTGGTGCCATTTCTTCAATGGCATCTCTGTATCGAAAAGCGTTTTTCACTCCCGGCTGTTGTGAATTGAATAAGACATCCGAAAGTAAATATAATCTTGCACATTTTGTCTCGATGCTTACTCCCGGTCGATTATCAAGTAATAATGTCCTTAGAAGATTGCAAATATGCGGTGCAGCGATACTATTATCGAAGCAAAAAGCCATGGCTTCGCAGATTGCTTCTCTGGAACAACATAAATTTTGAATCATGTCTTCCCACCGTGCCATTAGATCAGAACTCAGCATAACAGATCCATCACTTAATTTGAGATTGGAATTTTGTATATCATTTACCATTGGACGATAACCTCTCCTTGCTGCAATCATGTTTCGTCGCTGTTGTTTTAATAATTGCAATTGTTCTTCGTTTCTTTCTTCCTCCTTTTGAATCTGAGCAACAAGTTTTGGATCTTGATCAGGTGGTATCCAAAAGTCACCACCGGGTTTTATCATGATAAAGGGATCTGTTCGCCAACATCCATACGAGTCACCCTGACTGAAAGAAAAGACTCTCCAACGATAAAAAATACGTTCATTTCTTGCTTCTTCCGAGATGTTACATCCACCTTGTTGTTCTTCCTGGTCTATCAGAAATGAAAATTTGGGATTATTTGCTTCTTTCTCAATGAGTTTGTTTTCAAGGATGGATCCGTCCTTTGCTACGAACATGGCCACAGTTGAGATGAATTTGAATCGCGAGGGATCCGACGGTGGGACAACTCTTACTACACGTGGACCATGTATTTCTGGATCGTATACTATAGTATCTTCTGCAGGATGATGTAAAGGGCGTGATTCAATAACATGACAATTACCTTCATCATTCTTGGTATCAACTGTTCCAGTTTCTATACCCGAATGAGAAATCAAGACTGTATCCTCATGAGATATCTTATCGCTTGTGCTACTAGGAACACCACTTATAGGTGGGATAGGCACACCCCCTGCTCCACGTTTCACAACCTTTTTGACATTTTTACCCCAGTTGAGAAACATTTTCCGTCCACTGTTGAGTGGATCTGAATCTTGCAAAGCATCGATTGCATCTTGTGCATCGCTCCGATTCATAAAACAAACGAAGCCAGTGTTTCGACCTCTCAACTGTTCTTCCGGAGTTCTAGGCCACATGATTTTGACACTGTACAAGTCTCCGAATTGTCTAAATATATCCGATAATTGTTCTTCTGTTGTCAGAGGAGAAAGATTCCCAACAAATATGTTGGTAGTAGACGATTCTTCTCCAGGAAAGCAATAGCTGCCCATCTTCTCAGGAGGCGCTTTGATGGATTTATGACTAACTTTACTCGATGACATCTGTATTGGTGTCTCTTGTAATTCCTGTAATAATGCATCCATTTTTGATCTCCTTTGGGTCGATTGGTGGTGGTGTCTTTTGTTGGAAGAAGTGTCCGCATTAGTACCTTTGGTAGTCGTCGAGTCATCTGCCACAGGTCCGTTGGCGGCAGTTGCTGCGCTGATTGAAGACACAGAACATTTTGTTGACGATTTCTTCTTCTTCCGGCTCAAGGCAGTGAATGCATCGTCCTCGGAGGAGGAAGAGCTATCGTCATTTCCATAGGGAGCATTACTTCGGAGTCTCAACATCTCGATGTTATATTCATCAATGTTCTATATTTTTTAAATGTGTGTGCAATACACTTCGCGAAGATGGCACGCGGCGAGGTGGCCCGTATTATCATACCGCAGACTGTGTATAAACCTAAAATGCCGTCATCATTTTACTGTCGATTTTTTTATTTGATATATTTTCTATAATTTTCATTTTGTACAGTAGAGCATTCGCGCAGTAATAAATTAAAATTAGTTAGTTACAGCATGTCACTTATACAAATTAATTTAATGATCCTATCCTAAATTTCTTTGATAGGCCGAACGCCGAACACAACCATTCTTTTTATGCTCCATGTCACAAAAATTCCATCACTACTACTGTCACTGATAGTCCACAACCAAACTGTTTTTGTGGCACTTTCAGAACCAAGCGTCAACAAACCAGTTAAACAATCCTTGGAACGAAGCCTAAATATAGCAGTGGTTGGTTCACACACTGCTTTCTCCGACTCTACGACAAAGGATATAAGAAAAGAAGATTCGTTGATCATAGATACAAAAGACGAATACGCAAATTATATTTTATTGTAGTTAATACTCCATAACTTTGATGAGTTCACATGATTGGACGAGATATGTCACTTGCATAGAAGCCACTTCCGAATAATGGCACCCACCCACCACGCAACCGCAGAATTTATGCAGCTTCCATACAATCAACGCAGAGGTGGAAATCCATTGGCATGAGAAGATCTCCATCAATTCATCCATCGCCAGCCTTGCCATGATCGTAATTACTTTGACCTGTTGGCCTTGCTCTTATTCTTGCGGATTTTCTTCTTCAGACGCTTAAGCCCAAGGAGTTTCACAACATTTACATCATCAAAGTTCTTATCAAGGACGACTTCTTTCTTTTCAGCCTCTGCGTTGAGGGGAGTATGGAGTCTAGCGTTAAAAGCGCGAGGAGAGGGTGCAAATGCAGAACACGTTGCAACAGCTACAATAAGTAGGAGAACGCTGATGAATGACTTCATTGTAGACAGTATAGCTGATGGATAACTTGATTTCAGAATGAACACTCTCCGTAACTAAATGTCGGTAAGGTTATGGATTCGGGTGGAAATGTAGAGTTGTTTGTTGTTAGGCACTACGTTCGTATGTACTACCAGTAAAGGGAAGATGATAGATGATGGATGGTTGACGATACAGTAATCACCTTTTACCTACAGTCGGAACGTACGTACGTAGTCTACAGTAGAGCACGGTTCAGAGTAACGGTAGTACGTAGACAGGTACTACGTCAGTGCGAATGCACTTTTCTTCAAACACTACCTACAGTATGTACTGCGATGAGATCAGTCCTTTTGTAGTTTTTTTTGTTTTTTGTTCTTCATTCATATTATTATAATATATATTTTGATTCCTTAGCTTAAGATGCAAAACAGCAAAACTCCAAATACAATCACAGAATATGACAAACGCGATAATTATGCATGGGTTTTCAGCTTTGCAGCAGCAATGGTACCGTTTACCGCATTTTGCTACGGTCATTCGAAAGGTGTGACAGGGCGGGTATTAGAGAAACTTGTAAAAATGCCAGGTGGTTTCTATGGGATCTTTGCACTGCCTTTTCTTACCCTTGGCATGGAAAAATGTATCTATGATACAGCTCAATGTATCCAAGGTATTGATCCAAATGTTAGGCCAGCAGATAGAGGTGGTTTTCCCTCCGGCGGGTCAAGTCTACCCAGTTTCAGTTTATGTCCAGTACAAGAAAGAAATATTGTTGAAGACTTTGTTCAAAAAGTGCTGGGCAGTGGAGGCGCTGGAAAGTCATCATAATCAACCAGCCTAGAAGAGAAGCATGCGGAGATATTATTTTCATGTCCCAAGGAGACAACATGAGTAATAGATGTTATCTCTATGTATATATTATTGTTGCATCAATTTAAACAATCTAATTATAAATCAATCGTTTTTATTCTTTACGTCAGAGAATACTACAGATAGCAAAACTGAATATCTCGAATATATTTCGATCACCTATGCAACTTTTTTGATGTCCTCCTCATCCATATATGCCTCAAGTGGAGGACAAGTGCATACAAGATTGCGATCCCCATAGACATTGTCCACACGCCCACAAGTTGGCCAGAATTTATTTGCCCTAATCCATGGCGCCGGATAGGCACCAACTTCACGAGAGTATGGTCTATCCCATTTCTCGCTCAGTATATCGTCCATGGTATGAGGAGCATTTCTGAGTGGAGAATCTTCAAGCTTAATCTTACCACTTCCAATGTCGTCAATCTCTGAACGAATCGCAAGCATAGCATCACAAAAACGGTCAAGTTCAGCAAGATCCTCACTCTCAGTGGGCTCAATCATAAGAGTACCAGCTACCGGCCATGACATTGTAGGTGAGTGGAACCCATAATCCTGCAGGCGCTTGGCAACATCTTCTTCAGTGACACCAGTAGCTGCTTTGAGTGGCCTAAGATCTAGGATGAATTCGTGAGCACATTGTCCATTTCTTCCCGTATACAATACATCGTATGCACCATTCAGACGTGCAGCCATGTAATTTGCATTCAAAATCGCGTATTGTGTTGCTTTCTTAAGCCCTGCTTCACCGTTCATTTTGATATACATCCAAGAGATGGGAAGAATACCTGCAGAACCAAATGGTGCTCCAGCGACAGCTCCTTCTGACTTTGATACGCAGAGGTCGGAACCACAAAGATCACCACTTGCCTCTTCTCCAACTACGTGACCAGGAAGAAAAGGAGCTAAGTGAGCTGCGACGCCAATGGAGCCGACTCCAGGACCTCCTCCTCCGTGGGGAATACAGAACGTCTTATGCAGATTCAAGTGACATACGTCGGCACCAATCAGACCAGGGCTTGTGAGTCCAACTTGGGCATTCATATTGGCTCCATCCATGTACACCTGCCCACCTGCCTCATGAACGAGATCGAGAATCTCAACAATGCCCTCCTCGAACACTCCAAATGTTGATGGATATGTTACCATGAAAGCAGCTAGATCATTGGCATGCTTCGCAATTTTGGACTTCAAATCAGAAATGTCAATGTTACCTTCGTCATCGTTGTTCACAACAACAACCTTCATGCCGGCCATAGCTGCCGACGCTGGATTAGTACCATGAGCGCTCTTGGGAATCAAGCATATCTTACGATGGCCTTCTCCTTTAGATTCCAAGTACCTCATAATAGTCAAAAGCCCAGCGTATTCTCCGGTGGCACCAGAATTAGGCTGCGCACTCACTGCAGCAAAACCCGTGATTTTCGCAAGATCCTGGTTCAGGTCTTTAATGAGCTCGTGATAACCGATCACCTGATCTGCAGGTGCAAATGGATGAATGTCGCAAATATTTGGCCACGTGACGGGTATCATTTCACTTGTTGCATTCAATTTCATTGTGCACGACCCTAGAGAAATCATAGAGTGATTCAAGGCCAAATCACGATTTTCCAAGGCCTTCAAGTATCTGAGCATTTGCGTTTCGGAATGGTGGCGACGGAAGATAGGATGCTCCAATATTTCTCCCTGGCGAGCAAAAGAATCGTCCACTTCAGTAAGAGAGGAATCGGCAGATAGATCTGGAGATGACACTTTGAAAGCGCCTTGAAGAAGTGCAGCAATATCATCTCTTGTAATTCCTTCCCCCATGCTTATACCAACCGTGTATTCATCAATGACACGGACATTAGCCCCGACACTGGCAGCACCATCTTGAACTTCAGAGGCGCGCATACCCATAGAAGATGCATCAACTGTAAATGTATCAAAAAATGGCTCTTTTGTCACAGCATATCCAGCCTTTGCAAGCTCACGATGGGTAACTTTAGCCAAGGCGTGAATTCGTCCCGCAATATCTTTCAAGCCCTGAGGGCCATGATAAATTGCATAGGATGCTGCCATGTTTGCCAAAAGGGCCTGCGCAGTACAAATGTTGGATGTTGCTTTGTCACGACGAATGTGCTGTTCACGTGTTTGCATAGCCATGCGAAGACAGGGTTTGCCGCTTGTATCAATGGTCACTCCAATAATACGCCCGGGCATTTTCCGAGAGTAAGCATCGGATGTTGCAAGAAATCCTGCATGAGGTCCGCCAAATCCCATGGGGACTCCAAAACGTTGAGCAGATCCTACAGCAATATCTGCTCCCCAGGTACTTGGTGCAGATATCTTGGTGAGCGCCATGAGGTCCGTCGCAGCAATGACCAACGCACCGCCCGCATGAGCTCGGTCACTAAAGCTCTTGTAAGTTTCACCGGGAGATTCAATCGATCCGTAAGTATTGGGATATTGTACAATTGCCCCACAGTAATCATCCTTTGAAAAATCAGCTTCTGAATGTTTTCCAATAACAAGCTCAATTCCAATGACACCTGCGCGAGTCTGAAGAAGACCAAGCGTCTGAGGATGAATATCGCTGGATACAAAGAACTTATTCTTCTTTCCCTTCTTTCCTTTTAACGCAAAACACATTTGCATTGCTTCAGCGGCAGCTGATGACTCATCAAGAAGAGAGGCAACTGCCATTGGGAGACCAGTCAAATCACAAACAAGAGTCTGGAAATTAAGAAGCATTTCGAGACGCCCCTGTGAAATTTCGGCTTGATAAGGAGTGTATGCAGTGTACCATCCAGGATTCTCTAAAACATTGCGGAGTATCACAGGAGGAACAATTGTATCATAGTATCCTTGACCGATGAATGATTTCATGACTTTATTCTTATCTGCCATAGACTTGATTTTGGCAAGAGCTTCGGACTCAGTAAGAGCTGGCTCGAGATCGAGTTCTTTATCGGAAAGGATTCGAGCAGGGACAGTGGATTTCACCATGGCATCAAGGCTATCAAACCCAATAGATTTCAGCATGGCTTTCGCGTCGTCATCTTGTGGTCCCACTGTAGGTTTACCCAATCGATTGTTAGATTATTCAAAATAGAAGTGCAAGACCTACGCAGGTGATGTAAAGCACTGAACAAGACTTACAGTGACGGCGAGAAAAAGTATCGCACATGTCCAAGACATCAGCTGATTTTACTGATGATGCATGGAACGCCCGAGATGTTCTCGACGACTTTTTCAAAGCAATCAGTCGTCGAAGAGCGATCCTTTGAATGGCTTGAGTTGAGGATTTCATTTGTTTTACTTTCAGGATTGAATCGAACGGATGTGCAGCTTTTGTTTTGAAGTTTTAATGTTTTGTGTAACTGCTGAGGAAATGCAATTAGAACAAGGGATAATTATTTTAGAGAGTGAAAGACCCGTTAGGATTTATGATGATGTGGGATATATCAACAGAGAGAGATATAATGAAGTCTCGGTAGGTGGTGGTACTGTTTGTGCGTACAAAAGGACGAAGAAAAGAAGATCATTTCATGATGATGACGTCATAACTCAGGGTATCTCTAATCTCTGCAGCAGCCCCGGAAGAAAGTGCAACGTCATCATACTGTAGGTGCTCCTGTGAGAAAAATCACGGTGGTCTCTTTCTTCCTTTTCCTTTTCTTTTTTTCTCCATTTACAAAATTTTCGCTTCTCTCTTACTAATAGGCCTTTTATCAACAAGACGTACAATCTACGACAGCCTATCCAGAGCAAAATTACCATTGAATCCATACAATTGCCACTCTTCAGAGGTGAGTTCTCCATGGCGATCAATCATGCGGCGTATCTGCTCCCTCATGGATCAATTTGATGCATTCTATCCGCTTTTGAGTAATCCACGATGAATAGGAATGATTTGGGCGCTTCGAAAGATTGGGGCGTGTTTGGGAATCTCGAGATTGATTGATTGTGCCCATTGGATGTAATGGGTCATGGGTCACGACGGCATGTGGAGGAGGGATTATGGAGGAGTACGGTACCTACCTTCTCATGCACGGGTCAACCCTCCAAAGGAAAACTTTCCTTCATCCAACTTTTTAATTTTCATTGTACAACTCTGACCCTTCCTGTACTTCTACCGCTTTACATCACCAGGATATTATAATATTTGACAATGCAGAACGAGAACGGAGAAATCGTAGACCTTTATGTCCCTAGAAAGTGCTCATGGACCAACCGTCTTCTTACCGCCAAGGACCACGGAGCTGTTCAAATTAATGTTGCAAATGTTGATCCAGTAACTGGTACGGCAACTGGTGATTGTGCTACTTTTGCCTTCAGTGGAAATCTCAGATTCCGTGCGGAGGGAGACATGGCACTTGTGGAATTGGTTAGGCAGAACGATGCCAAGCAAGTTGCGGAGTAAATAATACGTGATTGTGTTAAAGAAATAATTACACCATACCAAATGGTCATATGACTGAATCGCTACTTTATATCATTAGTAATCATTTCATATTGCAACTGTTACAACTAATGCTCGGAGTGTATATTCTACAGGAAAGTGTCGTCATGACCAAGAAATTTTGGTGCATTCCTTTCTGCACTTCAATTTGCAGCGAATTCATAGACTTGGGAAACAGTCAGTGCAACAACTGCATTCCACCCTGGGCGGGACACCAGGACCAGCAGGATTGCAATCGGCTATAAGAGTGAAACTCGGCTTATTTGTGATGGACTCGCACAATCCTTCCAACGAACCTCGCAAGTCTTCGTTAAACTCAAAGGATCCAGTGACTGAAAGGTATCATAAAAAACGAAGAATCAAGATGAGTTGCTTTTTTGTTCTGGCTAGTGGAGCTTGCAACAACAAGCAAAGGGCACAATGCAAACTCACCAAGTGATGATAATTGACTAATTTCTGGAGGAAGTGTTCCAGAAAAGTCGTTCTCTGAAATCTGAAGGAATACAAGATTTCTGAGGTTGCCAATCAATGGGCTTATGGTTCCCGACAATAGGTTGTTATTCAAATCCAACTGAACAAGGTTTGTGAATGCATATATCTGATCAGGAATCGTTCCTTCAAGTCGATTGAAATCCAAATCCAAAAATACCAAATCTTCAATATCTCCTGTATAGCATAGAGCACAGCATTCGTGTTTGTGTTTCCCAAAAGAAAGTATGAGAAAATGTTTTACACTTCAACAAAGCCATGATGGGCCATGAATTCACCACGTGACAGTGACTTACCAAATTCTACAGGAATGGTCCCTTGAATCGTTCCACGTTCCAAAATCAGAAAACGAAGATCGTCTAGATCCTTGAGCTCAAAAGGAAGTATACCTCCCAATCCATTACGTTCAAACTCAATTCGATCAACACAATTAGTTTCTACACGACATGTAATTCCAGCCCATTCACATTCGTACACTGGAGTTAACCAAGCTTTATCACCCTCTGTAGTAGGCAAGAACAAAGGATTTTGATTTCCTCCAGGGATGGGAGTTGTATTTATGCTACAGTTGGCATTTGCTGCTGCAATGGCATCTGGATCGTCAAACGAGGTAGGTGCACGACATTGAGTCCAGCTATCACCTTGTGTGGCATAGTAGAATGCAGCCAGTATATACCTCTGATATGCTTTTGGATTATCAGGACAGACAACAAATTCATCTTGACCAATCAACCAATTAAGTGCTCGTTCCTGATAACTTCCTGCGATAATTGGACCTGATACTTCCACTGCAATATTCGTCAATAATTCCGAGCGAACGGCAGTTGGAATGCCACAAGGTTGCCCTGCCGAGGGAGGTAGCGTCGGACTTCCAGGAAGTGTCGGCCTTGGAGTAGTAGGCGGGCCTGCAGAAGTTGGAGGAGGTGTCGGGGGTAAACTCACAAAGTTTTGGAGAAGACGATCCCAAATCAAAAGCTCTTCATTGTCACTTGCCGAAGTTTCTCCTCTGCTGCTTCCAGTGGAAACTTCATTGTTAACAGAACGAAGGAAACCGGATGTTTCGTAAACGGTTGCACCAAATACTAAAATCAAATAGCAGATACTGACTTGGACCATCGTGTTGCAGTGATTTCTTTTCAATCTTCCGAATTTTCACAGAAAAATGTGATGTAGATTTTACAGAATACTCGATTGTTCGTATCATCTTTTACAAAGAACATGAACGTGGCCCTTTGCTCCAACCAGCCAACTTGCTAGAAAAACAAGAATGAAAAGGCATAATTATAACAGTCGAGCCAACTTTTGCATATGAAACTACGTCGTAATTATGCCCGTTCTACCCCGGTTTGGTAACAAACAATATGTATGGATGGATGGATGGATGAAGGATAGATGGTGGCGATCATGATGTGTCTGATCGATTTAAAGTAGTGATAGAAAATCAAACCACACACAATTTATCGACAAAAATCAAAATAAAAGGGGGGCACGAAGGATGAAGGGGGGGGAGGAGAAGGGGGGGAGACAGGAGACAGACGACAGACGACAGACAACCGACAAGCTGTCAAGTTTTCGTGTTTTGCACACGCGAAGAAAAAAAAGAAACATCACACATCTCTCATAATATACATCAATATATATCTCATTTCTCGTCCTTCCCTTCTTTACGAGCGCACAATGGCAAAGAGGACTAGTTTACCGCGATCAATTAGCTGGAGATTACAACTGGGTCTGCTTCGGGATCCCTTCAAAGGATTGGAATGCAACGATATTAATGGAGATACTTACCTATCGAGTTTGAGCGAATGCAATCAAGAAATGATCAACGAACAACGTACTCTGTACGATCAATTATGCGATAAACACTATCGAAAAAGTAGCGCTTTGTCAATCATCAACGATATGGAAATAAAATCTGATACAGAGAGTTCAGCCAAGGTGTCACCGCAGAAGAAACCTTCGCAGACTACTTCTAGTGGCACAGGTTCTACTTCAAAAGACAACGTGAGAAAATCTATAAAGGTTGTAAATGACGATCCTTTATCCATAATTGCAACCATGGAAGAAGAAAGGGTGAAAATCGATAAAATGAATCTCATGGAGCGAAAGAAGAATTTAGCCATGGCTTCAAGACTGCAGAAGAAGCAGATTTCTTCGTCCACTGAGTTGAATGACAGCTCAGAGTCCAAGACCAGTTCCCAATCCATTGGAAACGTCGAAGGTCCCTTAAAAGGGTCCAAAACTAGGTGGAATGAGTTCTACTCATCAAAAGAAGATATGGATATCATTAAGAAAGACTTGGATAGGCTTCCATTGAACCATAATCATTATTTCCATCAACTAAAGGAAAGAATGTGGAGTCATCAAAATTGCAATTCAGCGGTGGATGATAACTCCATGACGAAAAGTCGGGAAGAACGTGCAATGATGTTGGCTGAAATACTGTTTGTATATGCTCGGGAGCATAGTATTGGTTACCGGCAGGGTATGCACGAGATTTTAAGTTTTGCAATGATGGCCATTGAAAAGGATCTTATTGCAAAAGAATGGACAGATGTTCCTATCGTAAACAAGTGCCCATTCTTATTGAACAATACAAAAATAAACCATGATACCTATACTATATTTGATGAAATCATGACGAGGCTTTCACTGGCCTTTGGGCATTATGAAGAAAAATCACATCCCACGATCCGCCCAGAGAGAATTGGCAGTGCAACTGTTCGGATCATTAGAGAATGGCATGGAGATGATTTACTAGCTGATTTCTTGATGGATTTGGACGTGCCCCCCGAGCTTTACTGTGCAAGATGGATACGGCTCATGTTCAGTAGAGAAGTTTCAAGTCTCGATGATGTCTTTACTCTATGGGATACTTTTTTTCATGAATTGGACTCTAGCAATATGGCTCTGATTAACATCCTAGAAACAGCCGCGGCTTCCATGATTATTCTCATCAAAGATAACCTCCTCTCATTCTCGCAAATGCAAAGGCACTACATGTATAATGATACACTTGTTTCCTTAACTAATGCATCTGATCCGCAAGAAGACAACGAACCGATGGAATTATTGATGAATTATCCTCAGATGAAGGACATTTCTGCTATGCTGCACACCTATAGTGTTTTGATTATGAATCAAAAAAATGGTGCGAAACCAATGAAAATGCAACGACCGTATTTTGAGCAACAGATGAGGATCAATGATATACCGGTTGGTACAATGGATCCAGAACTGCAACGGCATGGTGTCTATTCGACATTCAATGCTCCAGAACCATATCTTGGCGATCCACAGATGAATCAACCCATTCTGAATGATGGCGATCAGATTATTGCCACCCTCAAAAGTTTGCAGAAAAATCCTACTTTGAAGAAATTATCAACCAGTCTTAATGCAGTGAAAGGAGCTGCAAAAGATGCTCTGTTATCTCTTGATAGGCAAATGAAATCACAGGAACAATTCAACAGTCCTGCACCACTATTACACCCATCATCAGAACCTTTGCCAGATCACGGTACGAATCTGTCGTTTCCAGTTTACAGAGATTTGAGAAATGTACACACTATTTTCGAGGATCAATCTCATTCCTTCATGTATGAACCAAATGCAAGTGTAGCTAATCTGAATTCAGAGGGTGAGTTTGTCAACAAAGTACCAGCAAGTACACAACCTCCAATTATAGACACAAATATTACAGGATCAAGACTGCCTCTATCTCTAGAAATTTCTGAAAAAATCAACAGATGCATAATAAAACTATCCAAGTCACTCGAGGCGGCAAACGTACCACAATTTGCAAGCAACGAAATTCGCGATACCATGAGAGACCTGGATTCGATAAGGTTCGATATAGAGTCAAAATACGACGTTTTTTATAAAAGAGAGCAATAACACACAGGTCTCTTAAAGCTTACTAAATCGCCATATTCTACAATTTTTAAATGTACATTTATAACTGCTGCGACCATTTCTGTAGCTACCATTATGTGATGGATAATCACAAATCGATGGCAGCAGCTAATACTTCGTACCATGAACTGAAGCATTGGAAAAGAAAATTCTCGCAGCTTGCTCCTCCTTACGTTTCATCCACAACAGCTTCATCTTTCTAAATGACAAGTATGTGAAGGCGACTAGGCCAGTAGCAACAACACCAGTTGAAATTCGCTTCTGGTTTACTTTATTCGATAGTTGAAACGCAAATGACACCAAGCTCCCCAGACCTGCTACAAAATAAAAGGTTTGTCGTTGTTGTAGAGTTCTTAGATCTGATAACGTCTTCGTTTCTACTCCTTCGCCAAAGAGCAGACCACTATCTTTATCCAAAAAGGTGAGAACACTACGAAAAGTCAGACTTATCCTAGGTTGCACGCTGCCCTCCTTTGGCAAAATTGAGTGGGTAAACAATTTATTAGTCAACGGTCCCAAGACGAGCATCGAACCATGAGGTAAAATCACCCTGCAACTATCCTGAGGTTGGTCCCTTTTCTTCAATTCCAAAATACGTTCATCACCGAGACTGACACTCACAATGACTCCATCCTTGTCAAGATCAAGATCCTTATCAGAATGATGACCAATATAATCAGAGCCGTCACGGTAATAATTGGTGACACAGTGATTCATTTCTTGTCCACTAAATGGACCAAGGTTTTTCTCTACAGCCTTTTTTACTTGGTAAGATAGTGGCGACCATTGATATGTCTCCCATTCGTCACCTCTGTAATTACCGGGATATCTGTAACACGGAACGATACCCTTTGATATATCTGCTTGTAGATTTTGAAGTCTGGGAAGTTCTTCATTCTGATTACCTCTAAAACCATCAAATTCAAGCTCACGAATGATCTCATTTACCCACGCCTTTGGGTCGCTATTTCCATTCAGTGACGACTTACATGATGTCACATCTTTTAGTATATCCAAGATTATTTCGCAGTCACCTGCACCCAGACCAAACACTGATTTGCCAAGGTTTTCCTTTGTCAAATTTAGATGAATTGCTTGTTCTTTTTGGAAATATCGAAGCAATGCACGTGCTGCAACAGATCTGTAACATTGAGAAAGTCGACCACATGAAACACCCAGTAAACGATTCCCAAAGTACCGAACAACGGCAATGGCGTAGTTTCCTTTCTGAGTCTCAGCGTGTTGTTGAAGTTCTTCTAATAAAATGGGACCTACGGAATCTGCTGGTTCTCCATCTTCTTCAAAACCCGACTCGCAATTTTCCCCAACCGAGATCCAGCAATAAGGTATATGGGCGGATAATGGGTGATCCTTCTTAAGTGATTCCTGGTACAATTTTGCATCTGATACTGATTTGATGGGCTCGACATAGCCGATGAATATACTATCAGCAACTTGAAGTTTTGCGAGCATGATGCATAATTCTAACTAATGTATTGTATATACATACATACAAATCGATCACAAGTCAATTCTTTTTTCTTTTTGTCCCTCGGTTTCTAGTTTCTGTTTTTTTGTTCAGGCCCGTTCTGCGGTTATACAATTGATAGTTTCATTTCTCACCCCCAAGATGGGGGATGCAGGGTTGATACTCATGACGTGGCAATCCATTTTTCGTTGGGAGTCTACATGACAATGACTTCATGCTGACGTAAGATGAAAACTGGAAACGCACAAACACGAAGAGGACAGAGGGAAATCGAGAAAAAGATACACATCATCATCGTCGTCGTCCGTCGTCACGTTGTTTTGAGTTTTGACATATTCCCCTTTTTCTTCACTTTCCCCATTGATAAACTGCACAACATCATAATCAAACATGCCGAATTTCCGCCGTGCACTCCTAGCAATTACGCTGACAGCGTCTCAAGTGGGATGCATCCATGCCTTTGTGTCGTCACCATCAAGGGACAGCGGTGCAGTTGTCGCTTCGAGGGGGGTTTCTACTGCAAGATTCATGAAAACAAAACAGGCTCCTCCTGCCGCTATTGAAGAAAGTGATAAGTACACTTATGGCGAGGTCAGCCGTGCATACCGAAGGACTGTCTACACACACGATGACTGGGTGAAGCACAGATCACCTAATCGTTTCTTTCGTAATCTTTCCTCCATCCCATCTTCGGGAGTGTATAAAAATTTAGCCAAGGAGGTCATTGCAACGACTGCGGTTGCTACTTTCGTCGTGTTCTGGAACTGCATCTTTGGAGATTATCAAGATTTTTCCAGTGTCAGTCACAAAGGCCCGTTGCATGATTCGCTCATCCCCATATTAACTCTCCCCCTTGCCCCCTTCACTTTGGCCAGTCCGTCCCTTGGTCTTTTATTGACATTCCGCGCGAATACCGCTTACACACGTTGGGATGAAGCACGTAAAAACTGGGGAATGAACATTAACCACACACGTGACCTTGTACGTCTCGGGAATGCTTATTACGATCGTAGTGCTGTTACCCCTGAACGTGCTGAAGACGATCTCAAACGTCTTGCCCTTTGTACCTGGTGTTTTGTAAGATGCATGAAGCGTCATTTGTCCCCTGCCTGGGAAGACGAAGAAGATTTCCGTAAGGAGTTGCTCGAGAAGCTCCCCAAAGAGCAGGCTGAAGCGATCTTCGCTGCTGCACATCGTCCCAACCGTGCTCTTCAAGATCTATCTGTTGCCATTGAGAACTTGCCCATGCACTTTATCCGTAAAAATGAGATTCATCGTGCAGCAACTATTTTTGAGGACAACCTTGGATCCTCGGAACGTCTTTTGACTTCTCCTATCCCTTTGTTTTACTCTCGTCACACTGCTCGTTTCCTTTCCTTCTGGCTTCTTCTTTTGCCATTTGCTCTCTGGGAGCCTCTTGGAAACTCTTGGAATCACATTGATATGATCCCTGTCACAACTGTTTTGTCCCTATTCCTGTTTGGAATTGAAGAGTTGGCAACTCAACTTGAGGAACCCTTCACAATTTTGCCCATGCAAGGATTTTGTGATAAAATTTACAATTGGTGTAACGAAATTGTGTCCTTTAGCCCAGGAGACAATGGAATGCCTATCTATGAAAACAAAGGAACGCCTAGTGTTGGTGCTGGTGCCCTCGTCAATGGCGATGTAAATGGTGCAAATGGAGCGGCAGTCAATGGTGAATCTTCCCTTGTTGAAGCCGCTTGAGAAGAAAAGTGGCTTGTACTTGCATAAAATATAATGGCAATTTTACATTTTTACTTGATACGAAAACGTTTCCTGTATAGGATGCTGTCTGTAGTATCGTTTTGTTCAACGGAATTAATTACGCTTTAACTTGATAAAATTACTCGGATGAAAGGCTATCTAACTTTGAATCAATTTCTTCAAGTTTCTCCTGCATTTTCACCTTCAAATTCTCCAGCGACATTAAATCTTCTATTTTCTCAGAAGTATCTTGCTCAAGTGCAACTTTAGTGACTACCATGTTATTACTGGAAGTTTTTTCCACAGGTGGCTCAGTGACCCATTCACCGTATAGACCTTCATCGACAATATATCCCAAGGGTCTTTCAGATATAGAGGGCAGCCCATTCTCTTTTGCAGCATTTTCAATTGCATAGACGCACTCCCCAAGATCACCACCCCTCTCGAGTGCCTCTACTAAGGCATCGTAACATGGCCTATACTCTTTGATTAGAAGAACAGCTTGTAATGCCCCCCAGCGTGCTTGATTCTTGATGGAATGGATGTTCCAAGACATGGCTCCACCACTGCGTGGATTGAGATTGGACAAGAACCTGACAAGAGCAATTTCATCT
Organism: Chaetoceros muelleri; assembly: GCA_019693545.1. NCBI lineage: Eukaryota > Bacillariophyta > Thalassiosirophyceae > Chaetocerotales > Chaetocerotaceae > Chaetoceros > Chaetoceros muelleri. The sequence goes on from JAAMXU010002564.1 coordinate 26,380, forward strand.
CCTGCACCACCATCGGCTCTACCAAAGTTTAAAGCTTCCGCAGCTATCCCACCCATAACAATCACCGAATACCTATCAATACTGGCACGAGTCAGTGGTTGAAGTCCATTTATTTCATTTGAAAGTGATGCATCAAAGAAACTAGTTCCAGCATTCACACTTGTACGTTTTCCTCCAAACCTGGCGTCGTTCAGGGCTGCCCACGTACTCAGTACACACCCTTCCACCGGACATCCCAGAAGATATGCACACAGAAAATGTCCAGCTTCATGTTTTATTATTTTGGTGGTGTATTCCGGCATCACAATACGAGTAATAGTCTCGAAGATAGCGCCATTGATCAAGAGCTTATCGAGAAATGCTAGGAACAAGGTAAGAAAAATTAGAAAATTCAACTGTATCCCTGTGGTCAGGCTAAGAATTCCTTCAAAAACAGCCAAGGCAACTCCTGCAAACAATAAGGTATTAGTTGGTTTCGGTGTCAGGCTCACCATGGAAAGACCTGTAATTTTCTCTAATAATACGGGAGTAACGTTCTTGGTTCCCTGTGCAGGATAATTTCCTCCAGCTGCCGTTCCAAACACTTGAACATTACCTCTCGACTTTAAAGTATTATACATGTCTGTCATTTCCATTCTAGCAGGTGACGTCAGTGGGTATTCCAAGGCCCCTAGATCGATAGAGTCCACTTCGGCTAATCGTTTATTGATATTATTTTCTTCTGCCTCTTTTGTTCTGTCCTCGATTGCTCGAAAGACTTCTAAGAAACGATCCTTGGTCAAATTGATTGAATTTGTGCTAGTTTTTAATAATTCGGTAGCAGCTTTAAGATTACCATCACTTAATAGACGATCGAACTTTTCTTCTACTTTGGAATCATTTTCCGTGAGCGCATGAAGGGACAAATTCTTACAAGACGGGGATTTGAATAATTTCCTTGTTGTAATGGATGAATATCTTGTTGGTATCGACACATGTGTGAAAGCGCCGCAGAAAAGTCCATCAGGAAGATGAGTAGCAGCAATAGCTACTGCAATAAGTTGATAAATCATGATGCGGAAGTAAAATAATTTAGAATGTAATCTCGATTGCTTGATGGAAGAAGATGACTTGTTTTTCATAAAATGTTTCTTCTTTCGTCTTATTGTATGCATTGTGATAATATTGCGCTTTGCGCTGTACACAGTTTTTTTCTTCTTTCTCTGCCACGAAGTTCTCAAAGATTTGCCCGATCGCTCATCATTTGAACGAAATAGTGGTACCTGGTAGTGGGTACCCGGGTAGTGGCAAGCACGTTTCTACATTAACAGCAAAAGAAGAGTACAGTACGTACAGGAGGTACAGTTAGTACCTCTAAAAGCCACACCATGAAACACCATAATATCACAACATGGCATGTGAGAAACGAAGATCTGCGTTTTGAAAAACAATCATGTAATTAATAAATCTAAACTTATATTGAAAGAGACTTAGTCCTTGTACACCATACATGTAGTAGCACAACAACTACCATTTAGTGGCATGATTCACTCTCCAAAGGATGTACAAATTTAGATGCTTCAACTCTTCACCCCAGGCTTTGATAATCCAGGCATTTTTCACCTTAATTATTTCGAAGTCTTTTGCTATACTCTATCTTTATTTTGTGACACATCACGTTTCTTTTTTTCGGTTGAACACAAACATCACTCTCCAAACAAAATGACCATACTCAATTGCTCTTCTTCTTTGCCGCTCCCTTGGCTTTAACCTGGAAATAACGCCCCACAAAGAACTGTGCAAATAAAAACAGATAAGATCCATACATCAAAAATGCAGCAATATTATTCTCTTTGTGAATATAACACCTATCTCCCTCTTTCAAGTAGTAGTAAAATGCAACTACAGTGATTGCAACTCCTACAATCATTTGACTGATCTGAGCTGTGGTAATGAACATAGCATTCAACCACTTGGGCTTCATTTTTATGGCCATCAAAAAGTAGTAACCATACATGATTGCATGGACCGAGTAATTCATCACCACAAAGAATAGACCAGCAGGAGACTTGGATACATAAGAATGCCAACAGTAGGCAAGAACAGTAATGTGATGATACCAATGCAAGAATATAAGGGGTTTCTTGTGGATGACAATGAAGAATGTATCGATAAGTTCAGGAAATTTACTCAAAACAAATAACTGCACCCAGAGTCCCGTAGATCCTGATCCGTAAGTAATTTCAGGATCCAAGCAAAGATTGTCGCGGAAAGAAAGATGGGTGAGATTATGTAACAATTGAGGTGCCGTTCGAAAAGCCCCAACCCATGAAAAGAGAGACAACATTAAATTCCACGCCGCTAGAATATTCCTCCACTTCCACGGCTCTCTAGTTTCCATTGCTTTGCGACCCAGGATAATTAAAATGGCATATGCGACAAGTGCTACAACAGGTATCTCCGGATGCTTTTGCATCCAAGTAATGCCGGGGATGGGGTCATAGAATTTTTCCCATCTTGATGGTTGGATAAAATTCATGTCAAAAAGAGTAATGAGTAAGTGACAATGACGTCTAGATGGTAAATAATAAAAACCATTGTCATGAAATTGCAGCCTGGTTTCTTGGTTGTTTGTAATAGAGCAACCCATCAAGGCACTGCAACTATCATCGTACTGTATTGATATTTTGTCCAAAGTCAAAATCGAATGAATCAAAAACTAACTTACTCTGTGTACAAGTTACCAAATGCGGGGTAGAGGCATGAAAATTCTTCGTATTGAATCCCATCACTATTTGTTCCAGTGCAATTGTCTACTACCATGATTCACTTGTCATGAACACGTACGTCTTTGTTGTGAATGAATGCTGTTGAATTAGTTAAGGTTTGCCGCTGCTTCCCTTCTCCCTTTTGTGGAGAGTGGATGTGAAATTGGATATATAATTGGATAGTCGTACTGTACTGTGAAGGAAAAAGACGTTGCTTTCTCCTCTATCGTTACAGCTTACAGCACTTGTTACGGCACAGTCTGCCCCTGCTGTGCTGCTGCAGCTGTCTGTTGTTGGGACGGCGACGGAGGCCACCACCTCTACCGCCCTACAGAGTACTGTACCAGATGTCGTTACCAGTTAGTGGGTACCTGGCGGGTACCGGGTACCATCCAATAAATAAAATAATACCGGGGCGGGTACGGTACCAGCAACGATCGTCGGTTGTACAGTACGTGTAGCAGGCAGCATTTCGGCTATTGAACACCTCTACAGTACAGTAGTTTCGAGAGGTTTCGAGTTACGATGACTAGTGTACTATGCGTTACCACTAGGGTACCATACAGGGTAACGAACACGTAGTAATCAGCAATCAATCAGCACACTCTCTCTACTGTATCTATCCTCTAGCTAGAGAGCTAGAGAGAGTAGGAGAGAGTGGGTCAACAACCAACCGTGTCAACACCAGCTGCTATTGTATATTGTATTAGGTATTAGGCACAAAAGAACCAACTTCAGACTTACTTAATAACAAAGAAAAGAGAGCATCCACAACAAAAGATTAAAGATACTTACCTTAGTATCTTCCATTCATACTTCAAGATTCAAGCAAAAGCTCATTTTTTGTGGTTCTTGAACCTCTGTTTCTGTCCACTTTTCTTCCTTGCTCCTTCGAGTCACGCGTTCTCAGCCACAAAGTGCATCCTAACGTTTGATACTTTGCACAATATCAGTTTCAACAGGATTCTAAAACCAACACTGTTTCGTAGCAACAAGATACAGATGAGTTCCTCCAAAGATATTGACGGAAAAGAAATTGCAGCCACTATTCGAGGCGAAGTGAAGAAACGTGTAGATTCTCTCCGCTCTCCTCCGGGCCTTGCTGTGATTCTGGTCGGATCCAGACGCGATTCTCAAACCTATGTGCGTATGAAGAAAAAAGCTTGCGAGGAGGTGGGTATTGCTTCTTTTGGATTTGACTATCCAGAAACTGTGACCGAGGATGAGCTTTTGCAAAAGATTCAGGAGTTGAATAGTGATGATAAGGTCCATGGTATTTTGGTTCAGTTGCCCCTTCCTAAGCATATTAATGAAAACAATATAATCGAAGCTGTTCATCCTTCCAAGGATGTAGACGGACTTCATCCACGTAATACAGCTGCTCTCTGTTCTACTGGAACACACGTTGGAGCTGAAAAGGTGAATTGGGAAGATTTATCCTCTGTACCATTTCATATTCCTTGTACTCCACAGGGATGCATCGAGCTTTTGGACAGAAGCAATGTCCCACTCAAGGGGGAAAATGCAGTGGTGATTGGAAGAAGTAATCTAGTAGGCCTTCCCGTTGCAATGTTGCTCATGCACAGAGATGCAACAGTTACAATTGTGCACAGTAAAACTCAGGATGCACCGGGAATCGTGAGCAAGGCAGATGTGGTTGTTGCAGCAGTGGGGAGAGCTGAAATGGTCAAGAAAGAGTGGATCAAGGAGGGTGCTTTCGTGGTGGACGTAGGCATTAATAGTGTGGACGACCCATCTGCGAAAAGAGGATATAGGCTAGTGGGAGATGTTGATTATGATGCCGTGAAGGAAGTGGCTGGCAAGATCACACCGGTACCGGGTGGTGTGGGTCCCATGACGATTGCCATGCTGTTGAGAAACACAGTGAATAGTTGTGTAAGATCTCAGGCAACCAAAGGAGAGTAACGTAACAAGTTATGAATAATTCATAATGAATCATATTGGCTATTGAACAGTCTGCTTTGGACGAGCTCTCTATGTATGGCATTTCTGATCCAAATGAAGCGAATCCATCACTTAATTGTGCCACTCGCAAAGGAAGGGGTGGGATGATTGATTAACCCTCATATAAAAAGTGTCAAGAACCAGGTGCAAGGGCGAAGACATTGTAGCCCATTTTTTAATTACACTGTAAGCTCACTCACTCACTCACAAGAATACAAGAAGTAAGGGATTCGCGATTATTACGGGGATTATTTACTTCGGCTTTGACCAGCCTCTGCAAAATCCTCCAATTTTCAATTTTTTACAGTTTACACATACACGACGTACAGAGCAGGTACGTACGTATGTAGTCTAATAAAGTACTGTACTAATGTGGATGATATGCTGTATCTCGTACAGTATTAGTACGTTGTAGGAGATGAAACTTGTCGGTCCATCCTTCGTTTCAGAATTCAACTTGATTTTATATTCATTGGGCCGATATCGATAATTATCCAACCTGCAGAAAACAAGAACACAGTATACTCACATCTTTATAATGAAAACAATAGAAACAAAAATATTTATCTGGTTGTTGATTGGATGCTGGTATAGTCTTGCGTTTACAGCAACGAGATCCAGTTTCAGGTGGAGACAACTTCACCGTCCTTCGCGATTACTACTTCGTGCTCAAGACCCAGACTCCATTCGAGGAAATGAGGAAACAATTGGTTTTAATCAATTAAAAATATCATTTGTGACTGGAAATGAAATGAAGGTCAGTCTCATATTTCGTCGCGGTTTAATTTGTGCTGGTTGTTTATTTTCTTGTCAAGGTCCCATTGACTCAAGAGTTGATTGATTTCATCTACTACGATTACTCTTTCGGTGGAAATTGGAAATGTTTCATGTTAATTTCACTGGACAAAAGGCACGAGAAATGAATATGATATTAGTAGAACACGGAGCAACAAAAGGACCAAAGCCGGAAACTAGTTTGGTAGATTTGAGAGTTTTAAACGTCGATTTACCGGAGATACAAGAGATATCCACCGAAGCCATCGCAAAGAATAAGGCTATTCAAGCCGCTCAACTTGCAAATGGCCCCAGTGTGGTTGAAGATACGTCATTGCAGTTCCATGCACTTGGTGGCATGCCTGGTCCCTACATCAAGTGGTTTCAAGAAAAGCTTCAATCGGAGGGATTGTATAATCTTCTATTAGCCTATGAAGATAAATCGGCGTGTGCAGTATGCACTCTAGCATTCTGTCCTTATCCTCATGCCGATCCTGTTCTTTTTACTGGTAGAACCTATGGTAAGATTGTCAAGCCAATACCTGGAGGAGGATTTGGGTGGGATTCAATTTTTGTTCCAGATGGCGCAGACCGACCGTTTTCCATGATGACCACGGAAGAAAAAAATGCTTTGAGCCATCGAGGGAAAGCTGTTAGGCAGTGGGCCGACTGGCTCGGAAAAAAATCAACAAGAATTATGGGAAAGGCAGAATGGGAAAGCATCGGTTGGTCACAAAGGACTCAACTTCAAAGGATCAATCGCTAATTAACAAATAAACGTCTATCATCACACTTTGCAGATGTAGGATCCTTAGCTTTTTCCAAAAAAATCTGAATCGAGGAGTCTAATACTTCTTAGCAAATATTACTCTTTTGTTACACTAAGGCTGATACCCACAGTCCAACCGCGACAAATGCTCCAAACCACAGGAATAATTCAAGACAAAACACCCTCTTGACCATTAGACGGTAAGCGGCCCACTTCATGTTGCTGCGTTGTGAAGAAGGAGTGTCGACACTATCACATCTCAGATATTCCTTTGGGGCAAAACACCGATACTTTACTCTAGACGACACAGCGGAGCATGCATTTCCGAGGTACTTGTCATCCGTTATTTTTATGGTTTCCAATTCTAACCTCAAGATTACCCAACAGCATCTCCTCGCTAGCTCTGTAAGAGACACAGCAAAGCCCACGATGGTCTTTAAATCAACAGATAATGTACGCTTTATTTCGCCAGCCCAATCCAAATGGTATGCAGGGATAAAAGACAACATCCACGTAAATCGAAATATGACATCAAAGAAAATAATTTTCCAATAGGTTCGATCGCTTTTGAATAATCGTTTCGACCGAAGCTGAATTCTGGGAATGAAAGGAAAATATCGATTGGGATCAACTTCGTCAGAAGGTGTAAAACGGAGTGCTTCCCAATCAATTACTATGTCCCACCAAATTTGATAAATCAAACACATCACAAAAGAATAGAGCCAAATGATGGATCTTTCTTCTTCCGAATGTGTCATGCCGTAAAAAATTACCATGCTCGCTGTAAAATATTTTGCCGCATTGCCCAAATGCGGCCATCTTCTTTGTTCATCGTAAGCCTGACGAAGCGTCTGTAAAAACCGACAGAGCAAAGGCGATACAGCACATACTGGTAAAACAACATCGTGCAGCATAAAATTCTTTTCAAGCTTGAAACCAGTAGCTTCAAGCTCTGGTGAACCTGAAAAAATATCATACATGGAAGCAAAATAATAAAATAATGCAAAAAGTACATCCTGTAACGGGCGAACCATGCTTGTTGCAATTTCACCTATTATTTCATCTCGAAATGACACAGACTGTAACGGGGCCAAAATAGCAGATCGGATCGTTTTCCAGAAACGCTTCCTTGCTTTAAAAGGGAAAAATGATCTCACCATTAAAATGGAGAGAAAAATTAGAGGTAACACTTGGGGAGGGATTTGTGGATCATCGCTACCGTCTGTGTGAGTGAGTATCATGAACATATGGAAATTCAAAAGTACAGGCATGCAGAGATCTAATCCAGCACTTGCAACTATCGGACCTGATGGCGCATATTCATTGGTTTCCCTTGAGGTCGTAGAAAATAATGTCAGGAACCCTTTGATTTGTTGTTGAGGTTGCTGTTTAGCACCATTATCTTCTCCACTTGAAGTATCATTGTATTCATCCGTCATTTTGTCAGATTTCTCGGACGTCTTTCCTGCAGCAGCAGCAGTATTATTACCTGATCTTGGTCTTCTGCATGCTCTCCATATATTGGACGGTGAATACATGTTGCGCTGATCTGCGACAGTCAGAGGTACCATTTCTTGCTCTTCAATTTCGAAAACGTCCAACTTTGTAGCAACTATTGGACTTTGTGACTGTCGATCATCGAGCGAAGACTTGGAATATTCATGCATTAGACCATTCTCAGAAGTATCGAGTGTTCCATGTAATATACCATCGTCACCGCTGTCCAAGTTTGATTCTTCGTCAAATACTAAACGATTAGGAGATGATTCGTCCTTACTACCAGGAGAACTTCTCATTTGTCGTAAGTTAAGAGGGAGCCGACGAAAGGGTACACTTGTATTTTCAGCTTTTGTAGCGTAAGCAGTGTCTGGTAAGAAAATAAGTTCATCACAAGCTATCCCATTCCTCCTCCATGACCGCAGGCAAAATGCAAACATTATAATCGATATCGCAATGAGACCCGGACCTGATTGTGAACGCATCAGTTGAGAAGTTTGTTTAGCGCAATTCTTCAGCAAGGTGGACCCGTAAGCAGAACAATAATTCAATTTTCTCACCTCGATAAACTCGAAGAGTTGCCGCATCATTACTGTGAATAAATAAGTCGTAGCAAACGGTGCATCCCAAACCAAATAAAAACGTCGCCTTTGCTTTGATGACTCGTTCTGAAACGACAAAGGATCCAACTGAAGCTACTATCGCTGCGACATCCATTTCAATATTGTAAGAAGTTAACTCTATGCCTTTCTTTGCTTACTAATCTAACTGTGCCTTCTCTGCTGAGGTGAATTAATCTATTGTAATTGTTGGCTGTTTCGTTAAGTAAAATATGTGCGATGTAGAGTACTAGAGTAGAATAGCATCAAGAGAAAGAAAGTTCCACATGAGAGGTTGTGTATTGTGTCGGTACGTAAGGTAGTAGTAGGAGGTGTAGTAGAGTGGTGATTAGCTGCGATGAGACAATACTGTAGAGAGAGATATCCGACTGCGGCGCACACTTTGTACAGCCCAGAAATACCCTCTTACAAATGCACGTAGTAGTATAAAGGGACTAAACACTCAAGAAAGAAGCCCTTTTGACACTGCAGACACACACGACCGATTTCTCACACCAGAAGGTGCGCATGTATATTTTACTGTATTAGTTTGAACCTTCTCTGTATCTTGTCATATTTTTCATTTTTGTCATGAAAAATGTGTTTGAAAAATGAAGGATTTGTAAAATTTTACTTTGAGCGAAATGACACATTACGCTATATCGACATAAGTCGTAAGAATCTTTCTAGTATATATCTACTCCATTAATGATGGCTTTTTGGTTTTCCTCGATGACTCGTTGTATCTCCTACTAGCAGTTGAATTCGTTGGACTGGTGGGACCTGATGCAATCAAAGATTGTCTTTCAGATGCAGAAGCCTGAATATCATGAAGAGAAACGGTACGATGTCCTTGCGTTGAATCATATTCTGCCCTTCCTGTTCCTCCACCACCATTGTAAAGACCCACTTCTTCATCACGATCCTCTCCGTGTTGAGATCTTTCTTCGTCATTCTCAAATAATCTAGGACCAAACCTCAGCATGAGTAACATCACAGCAACACTAAAACTTGCTGCAAAGTAAAGTTCACCAGAACAAGCAATACCAACCGCAGCACTGAGCCAGACACTTGCCGCTGTAGTCAATCCGTGTACTGTGTGACCATCTTGCTCTTTATTTACTTGTTTCCATATGATACCAGCACCTAGGAAACCAACTCCTGATGGAATCGCAGCCGCAACACCTTTATCCATCCATTCATCAATCGTGTTCGCATGAAAACGTAGCATTAGCATCATGAAAAGAAAAAAACAGTAAATCAACGGTAGTTAGTGACAGAAAACTTTCATCCTAAAACTCACGTGAACCATCCCAATTCATCGGACCTTGGATAAAAGCAAAGGCAGAACAAATCGAAAATAAACATGCTCCCAAGGATACAAGACTCATCGTTCGTATTCCTGCTGGACGATCAGCACTTCTCCTCTCCCAACCAATGAGACCTCCCAAGAAGGCTGCAATTACAATTCTCCTTCCAAACGAACATTCTTCAGGAGTCAAGTATAAGAGAGCCACCGCTCGAGTCCTTGTGCATATACGTTGGTCATAACCAGGATTTTCAAAGTTCAAGTTGAGTGACTCAGTATGGTGTTTGCAAATGTCAATATAGAACGGTTGAAGAATCGACAGCACAGATACTATGGTAACGTATAACAAAGCGAGAAGATAGAGAAATGCTTTGCAGAATGTGAATTCAGTGAAATATCTATAACTTCTTGGAGGACCCATCTGTTAGTATGTTTCGATGGACTCTTTATTGCATTTGTTTGTTTGATTTTTTTTTGCATATCTCTCTCTCTGAGCTGTGTATGTATGTAATTGGTTTTGTATCATTCTCTTTGTTCAAAGTTCAAATGCTTTCTTCGGAATGTAATAAAATTCCACTGTGGTACGGTGTACCAGAGTGCACAGTTGTGACCGGTGAGTGGTGCGTGAACCCTCTCTCTAGCTCTAGTAGAGTAGAGATGTAGAAAGTTAGTTAGTTAGGAGTAGTTAGTACCCCTTGTTGGGTACTACGAAGGACTTCTGTTGTTCTGTATGGGTGGTACCGACCCTGTAGATAAGTACGGCATTGCTCACATCATGAAAACTGAAAAATTTGCGCTTTGCGTACAGCGTATCATTATGATAAGAATATATAAATACTCATGGTATGAGGTATGGGATATAATTTTATCAACTTTCTCCTCCTCCAGCTCCTCCTTCAATGAAACCAAAAAATCCAACAATGCTGCCATGGGATGAACAAATCGCTTCCCAAGTAACTTTCTATCACTCGTCATCCACTGACAAGGCGGAAAGCTTGTTCTTGAAATTGGATTCGAATAATAACCTTTTACTGCTGTGGCATCCTCAGACGAAACAAGTGATTGACTGTATTAATGTATACGATATCATTGGTGCTGAGATAGAAATACGCCTCGATGAAAAAGACAAGCATCGACAATCAGACAAGGCTATTTTAGGAAGAGAGAAGATGGAAGCCTTGGAAAATGTAATAGGGAAAAGGCACCTTGCACAACGTGGTGGTATCCAGCGCAATGAAGATCTACAATCAGATTTTCTTCCGCTGAATTCAAGCAGTGCTCTTGCTTATATTAACATTTACGCATATCCCAGAGCACCGCCAAGTGTTGGGATAGTCAAGAAAATTAAGCAGTGCTTCTTTCCAGGCACAAAAGAAGAAGATTCCAGCAATAAAGATAACATCGACCCGTCGTTGTTGGGACATCGATATGAAAACCATAGACGATACAAGCTGCAGCCAACGGAAGATTTTTCTGCAGCATCTTCACTGATTAAATGCATTCGAGGTGTAGCAGGTTTAAACATGAAAAACAAGAAATTTCTTGTAATAGTGAATCCCTTCAGTGGGACCAAGAGTGGAAAGACGATATATGAAACCATTGTGAAAAAAATGATGAATGAAAGTAGTATCGAACATGATGTATTGATTACAGAATATGGTGGCCATGCGATTGAGCGAATGACAAGAAAAGAAAATGAAGATTCTAAGGAGCGAGACATATCAGAATACGATGGACTCATTGTATTGGGAGGAGATGGAATACTTTCGGAGGTACTTCAAGGCTTGCACAAGAGAGACGATTATGATGATCTCATGAAGAAACTTCAATTTGGAATAGTTGGTTGTGGCACTAGCAATGGGCTCGCTGCCAGTATTTTATATGCTGCCAAGGTGAGAGTACTTAACTATTTGTATGCTTTGCCTTTTGAAAAACATGGTGTCATCTCGTTGGGTTTTCTAAGTAATATTCTTTGTATGCCATACCATAGGAGAGATATGGTCAACTAGAATCAACCTTTCTAATATGCAAAGGTCGCTGTACACAGCTCGATCTTGCGCATTATGAGACAGTCAGTAAGACTTATACTTCGTTTTTGACATTTTCCTGGGGGATGATTGCGGATATTGATATAGAGTCGGAAGTGATTCGTTTCATGGGCATTCTTCGGAATGATATTTGGGCTGTATGGCGCCTCATCAATCTTAGAAGCTACAAGGCAACCTTTTCTTATTTACCCGCGGATAAGATTTCTCATATCACCCACCAACTGCCACCGTTTGCTTCAGATCTTCCTTCCACTTGGGTAACTGTGCAAGGCGATTTTATTTTGTTCTGGGCTTCTCAAGTGACACATGCATCGGTCACCACATTGCAATCTCCTCATTCTAAATTACAAGATGGAGTATTCAACATCTTAGTTGTTCGTAAGCCATGCTCAAGGTGGGAGCTTATGAAGATTCTTCTTGGACTTGAGAGTGGCACCCACGTGAAGAATCCAAAGGCTGAATTTTACAAATGTGTTTCATACAGGTTGGACCCACAAACGGAAGGTAGTTTCAACGACATTGATGGCGAAGTGGTTGAACCTGGTCGTATTCAAGGTCACGTCATTCCTTCATCTCTACACTTCTTAACATGATGTATCTGAAATAACTGAGAGCTCTGACTGAAATGTCACCTAAAGTAGAAAAATTTCGACTTATTTAGGTTTAAACGGATCGTAGTAACGAAGAAGTTTTTTATTTATTACTTTGATTGACGACAGGTATCATGATGCGCTTCTCTGGGTCTATGAACAAATTATCAACACGAATTAACATTTTACTTTTCCAAAGCAACAAGGTTTTGATGACTAGCTCCCTTGGGAAGCAAAGCATCGTTCTTGCCGGCTTCTCCTTCCATTGGATTGTCGAACACTCCGTACTGAAGATCGTCTGTGTCAGCACCTCTGAACTTCAAATAGCTGCGCACAGCCTTTTCTGCTTCCAATACAAGGAATGTGATTACCATGAACAAAATTACGATTCCCCACTGAAGACCATCCATTCCATCCATCAGGAAAACAACATTGTTGAGTCCAGGCACGTAGGTAGTGATGACTTGCAGCGCAGCAACGATGAATACAGAGTACCAAGCATATTTGTTTCCGCTGAAAATACGGGGATGAATAGAGCTCAAATATGTAAACCTTGCAGAGAGTGTAATGCTAATTGCACCGAAATCAAGTACGTTAAAGGCGGTTGCTCGAATGTCCTCAAGATAATACTTGAGCTCAGGCGGTTCTGTTACGCTGGGATCGTAATTAACCGGATTGTTCTCGTCCTGTTTATCGTACCTACTAAACAACAAACCATCGGCGTTGTAACTCTTGAGCCAGAACGCGGATGCTACCACTAGACAAGTCAGAGTAAACGTCGCGAGGAGAATACGAAGAAGTAAGTAACGACCAATGAGTCTCTTTCCAATACGGCGAGGAGGAAGCGACATTATACCTTCCTCAGAAGGTTCAATGGCTGCAACGAAACCAAGAGTGATGGCACAGATCAAGTTGGAATATAGAACTTGAATAGGAGACAAAGGTGATTGTTTCAATCCAAAGGCAAGACCAAAGAGTACACTCATTCCTTGAGCATTATTGATAGGAGTGTTGATGTACAAGACCTTACGAAGATTGTCCCATACGGTTCGTCCCTCTTTGACAGCAGTCACAATAGTAGCGAAATTGTCGTCAGCCAAAATCATTTCAGAAGCTTCACGAGCAACGTCAGTTCCTTCTTTGCCCATAGCGACTCCCATATCTGCAGCTTTCAAAGCGGGTGCGTCATTTACACCATCACCAGTCATAGATGAAATCTGCTTTTGTGCCTGAAGTGCCTTCACAATACGAATTTTATTTTGGGGTGAAGCACGAGCAAATACGTTGTAGGTCATGACAGCATTCTTCATTTCGTCATCACTCATTTCATCGAGCTCAGGTCCGGTAATGGCAGAAGGAAAGTTCTCATCAACGATTCCAAGCATGTGACCAATGGCAGTAGCTGTGTCCTTGTGATCACCAGTGATCATAGCAACACGGACACCTGCACCCTTAGCCTCCTTGATGGCTTGCACGCACTCAGGACGAGGAGGGTCCATGATTGCGCAGAGACCTACAATGGTTAGCCATTGACCTTCAGGTCTTCCATTAACAAACTCAGGTCCGAGATTTTCGCCCTTAACAATAGTTGACTTTGGTACTGTGGCACGGCACAGAGCAAGTACACGAAGTCCGTGAGAAGAAAGAATGGCAATTTTCTCAATCCAATAGTTGGAGTTAACTGGTTCAACATCGGTTACAACGCCTCCCTTGGCCTGAGTAGAGCAAAGCTTCACCATACGATCTGGTGCACCTTTCACGAAGACGTCATAGTTATCAGCATCTCCAGTATCGTGGACTGTAGCCATAAACTTGTATTCAGAAGAGAATGGTACTTCCGCAACAATCGGGGTTTCTTCCTTGAGGCTTTCGATACTAATTCCAGAAAAGTAGGCAGCACGCAAAATGGATAATTCAGTTGGGTTTCCAATTTCTCCGTCCCTTCCACCATTCTCACCAAGTACACATTTGGAGCAGAGAACACCAACAGACAAGGCGTTTTTGACCCAATCACTAGTCGGAGATCCTCCGTTCGGGAATGGGAATTCATCAGGTACACCTGCAGGGGCAGAACCACTATCTTCGACTTCAACTGGGTGGAGAGAGGTATCAATGGAGTAGTGGTTGGAAGACTCAATATGTCCTTTTCTTGGAGCTCCAGAGTTTGCACCGTCTCTGATAACCTGAGATACTGATCTCTTGAGCTGATGCTGAGCACGCTCTGCAAGATAAGAGTCTTCGCGAACAAAGTTAGTTGGCACACGATCAGTAGCATTCACGTCAAACTTGTAGTGAGCATTGGATGTGACGAATGCAGTGAGAGACATGACGTTCTGAGTAAGAGTACCGGTCTTGTCAGAGCAAATAACGGTTACACTTCCAAGAGTCTCGACAGCCGGCAAGGCACGGATGATGGCGTTTTTCTTAGCCATATTGGTGGTTGCCCAGGCATACACAAGTGTTACGATAGCTTCAAGACCCTCAGGGATCATGGCTACACAGCATACAAGGGCAGTGGAGACAGCTTCAAACGGACTCTGCTCAGAAGCAAAGAATGCGATTAAAAAGGTGGTCAAAGTTGCAAGTCCAATGAGGATCGCAAGCAACTTGGACACCTGATCAATCTGCTCGAGAACGTTTGTTTTCTTCTTCTCCACTTGACTGACAAGTTTGTTAATCGTTCCAATTTGAGTCTCGTCACCTGTCGCGATGGCAATACCGACACCAGATCCCTGCGCTACAAGAGTGGCGGAAAAGGTCATGTTGTGTCTGTCTCCAAGAGCAATCTGTTCTGCGTTAGTACCTTGGGGAACAGAGATAACATCAATCTTCTTGTCAATAGGAACGGCTTCACCTGTGAGGGCTGCTTCCTGGCACGCAAGGTTGGTAGACTCAATCACGCGCATATCTGCAGGGCAGCGGTCACCAAGAGAGAGAATGATGACATCTCCAGGAACGACTTCGATGGCGGGGATCATCAATTCCTTACCATCACGGATCACACGAGCGTCGGCGGAAAGCATGTTCTTCAACGCCTCAGCTGCCTTCTCAGCGGATCCTTCTTGCAGAATACCAATACAGGTATTCACGGTGATGACGGTCACGATAAGTCCCACCTGAACCCAACTGGTAAGGATAGTAGTAGAGTTCGGATTGTCGACGGCTACTTGCTCCACAATACCACGTGCGGCAGATACAACGGCGACAACTACAAGAATACAAACAAGAACGTTTGCAACTTGCTTCCAGATCTTTTGACAGAGGGTTTCCTTTTCAGCCTCGCTCATTTTGTTGGGACCGTACTCCTCAAAACGTCTTGCGGCCTCAGCAGAGGTAAGTCCCTTCTTAGCGAGGTCGGGATCAGCGCGTAGCTTCGCAATGCACTCCTCAATGCTGAGCGCATGCCAAGAGATGATTTCCCTCTCGGGAACAGCTTCGATGTTTTCTATATCTTTTCCCATGATGGTATGGTTGTTGATAGAGTTTCTCCTTCCAAGATGTCACTAGCAGTTGAAACCAGGTCCACTCAACTTGTCCGGGGAAAAATTGTGAGATCTTCCGAGTTGTCTTCCAATAGACTGGATTGCAACACTTGCGAAGATTCTTGAACTGGCATGTGCGTACAATCCAGGGCTCACTGACAACCACGTAAGTCAGGTAGAAAACTTCGCAAGAATTGCAGGAAGATACAAAGCTTATTTATCTAATTTAGCCAAAACGGGCGATATCCAAAAGCTAAGATTCGATTAATGCCAACTTATGGATGAATTTGATTGGTTCCACTTATTTTCCTCAGATAGTTTTCTTGCGCATAATGATTACGTCACACCGACAATGAATGCCTTAAATAAATTACGTCATGAAATATCTTTCTTAAAAATGAGTGACGTACAAAGTAGAACATCGAAATGGCCATCTTTTTTTTCAATTTAGAGAGAAGATAAGTTTAGTGCAATTCTTTAACGCACCTTTGATAGATGGACACCCCTTCTATCTAACTTGCCCCTTCAACAGTTCAACGCTCAATGCCCTCTCGATCATCCAATTTGTGTCGAGGCGATGCTTGATGTATCGATTGTCGGTTGGGGCACCAACCCATGCTTGGCCAACTTGTTTGTGGCGACGCATGACGCATGGATGCACCTGCCATGCTCTGCGCGGAAATAAGGAATACTGCATCATGGAGGTAGACCGAAGACTGCAGTTTTGTTTTCAGGGAGAGTTACAAGTAACTCCCTTTTTAGATAGCTAGGGTTCAACGTTTTTGTTTGGATCCCATCCATCACTCATTATACATTAATGAGTTGCACCTGCACTGCATGGCAGTTTTAACGTTTTCAACACTTCACTCATGTCCTATTTGCACATTTTATTTTTTTACATGTAAAAACTCCTTTTGATTACTTTATTCCTTAACCAAACGCTTCTGGAACAAATAATGACTTACGATCCACTCTTCACCGTTGTCATAACCCCAGAGCTCAGCACAAGCCAAGAAGAAAAGTCTCCAATTGATGTACCATTCCTTTTCCTTTCCAACCCCATATGCCTCTGCTAGAACTGGCTTCAACTTTCCATTTTTCCAATTTGTGTCAAGATATTTCAACCAACCATTACTAGTTTTTTCGTAGTTGGTCCCGTTGACGCGCCAATGATTTTCGCAGAAAAAGTGCTCACCAAAATAAAGCAATAGATCATCAGATGGCATTGTACCCCCTGTGAAAAAGTTATCTGCCATCCAACCCTCCTCAAAGTGGTAGGCAAAATCCTTGTGCGTAAATATGTGTACAAAGAGCTTTCCTTCTGGCTTTAGGAATCCATTCACCTTGGAAAGTAGGCTAGTGTAGTTCTTCATGTGCTCAAACCTTTTTTTTATTTCGAGAAGACAAAGACAGTGAGAATCATGAATGAAATTTGTTCTGATGGTAGTACAATGTTCAACTTACATTTCAATGGAAAGGACACGATCATTGTCTTTCACAACATCCAGGGCACCCTTGTCATCGCTCACGTTGCAAGTAACAATTTGAATATTCTGATAATTCAATCCTCTTTCTTGAGCAGTCTTTAGGATGTATTCCCTCTGAGAATGACTATTGCTAATACCAGTAATCTTGGCATTTGGATACTTTTCCAACAGATACAAACTTAGTGAACCCCATCCGCATCCAAGATCTACAATACTCATACCATCCTGCAACTGTGCACGTTTACAATACAATTCCAACATGGCGATTTCACTTTCTTCAAAGGTAGTACTTTTACTGGGCCAGAGTCCGGATGAATACTTCTTTCTAGGACCAAGAGATAAATCATAGAATGCCGCCGGTACCTCATAATGCTGCTCATTCGCCTCTTGGGTGGCAATGGCTGTGGGCATTTCCTTAAGACCCCGAATAATGTTCATTTTAGTCGCGTGGTCTGCCTCGGCGCCTTCCTGTTTCAACAACGCCAAATGGTCACGGCATCGTAAACGGATACCAAGGCGGATGAAAAAGTCTGGACATAGACCAGTGTAAACAAATGGGATTGCAAGATCTGTGCCTTTTGATACAAGAGAAAGGATCGATTTGGAAAGGTGTTTGTAGAACTTAGTTGTTTTCAAAAAGGACAATGTTGTGTAAAGGACCAAGATATGATGGGGTCTAATGGCATCGTAAGAGGGTCTTCTATCTTGAAACGCAAGAAAAGATGCCAAAGACTTTTGATTGGCTAGAAACGACATGGTGAAAGTAATACCTATTGTTTTCACAAGTGGTTTGCGGAGAGAAAACGAACAAGCAAAATGTAATTTGAATGAAGATAGTACAATCAATTGTAACTCTCTTTCACTTCTTTTCGTGACTTGCGGATTGCAAAAAATAAGAAGGAAGGGATGTGGGGTGCATGCACAACAAAAGTCGAGGGCGCGAATGACGAATGAAGAAGAGGAGGAGGAATCTCGTTGAATTCTTCCGATTGTTCCGTCGCACCGACCTATCATCAGTACTGTACCATCGAGGGGCGGGTACATACAAGGTACTCCGCCGTACCTGGCGGTACTGTACTGTACACTACCAGGTAGTTACAGTGTAATCTGTGTATGGTGGAGATAGAGCAGTACATAATCTACGTACAGAGAAAGATCTATCTATCGACCATACTACAGTGTACCATGTATTTTACGTACAGTAACAGGTCCTACAAGCTACAAGTACAATATCCGAACTGCAGACCTACTGCAGACTGTTCCTTAATTCTCATAACCTATTGCTCACGGCTGCACTTGCATCAGTGCCACTAGCTTGAGAGGACACACGTACCCGCTACCCGGCCTCTATTTTCACAATCAATTTTATAATAAAATAACAACAACAAATATGGTGGCAGGACTCAAATTCTTATCCAAGAAATCATTCAATCCACAGAATCTAAACAACCAAAAATCTGTATGGGAACGAGAACAAGAGCACAAACGTGAAGAAGCGCGGGTTCGAGAAAGAGAACGGCAGCTGACCATTGAGCGAGACCATGAAGAGTTGGCGAGAAGTCGTGAGGGAGCATCGGGAGGTCAAAAGGCCACACTTCGATTCATGTACGATGCTCCGCCGGGATTGCAGCAGTCCCAGTCGTCCAGTCATGGTCATGATGTTAAAGATGGCGACGTTGGTGATTGTTTGAATAATCTGCATGCAGAAAGAGAAAGTGGTGCGAAGGGTACTGATGATAGTCACAAGATTAGTCGTGATCGTGATCATGACGATGGTGGTCATCCTCGAGAGTCTTTTTCGTTTCAACGAAACAGTGGAGACGATGATGCTGCTGCCGCATTTCGCCGTATGCTCGCAGGTGCGGTTTCATCTAAACACGATTCATCCAATTGTCACAAGGACGAATCGACGCTTCTTCCTCAACAAAATCAAAATATGGTAACGTCTTCTCTCATTATATCAGGCAGTACGGCAGAGGCAGGAACTATGGACAAGTCACAATTGACACAATTAGAGAAAGCAGTGGGGAAGAAGAATGGATCTTCTACCTTGACATATCAAGAACAAATAGCCCGTTTTCCACAATTAAAGAATGCTCCAGTCGCTCTAAAGCAAAAGGGGAGGAAATCTAGTGATGCAACAAATGGCGAAGAATCCATTCAGACTCATTTGAATTTCAAACCACTGGGTGCACAGATTCGGAATGTCCGTTGTATGGCATGTAAAATTTGGGGACATTCCAAGGGAGATAGAGAATGTAAATTATCTGGATGGGATCCGTTTTCTTTGACCACAACGCCTGCTTCCGATCGATTGGATGGTATCGAACCATCGTCTGATTCCAATATTGATAGACAATCACATTCTAGTAATGTCAATGTCAATGTCAACCAGGAAGATAGGATATGTGAAAAGTACAATAAACAAATTGACAAGAGAAAGAAAAGAAATAAAATTGATGACGACGACAGTGATGATTATTCGATTGAAAAACGATACAAGAAGAAGAAGAAAAGAAAACATGGGAAAGAATCTAGTCGGAGGACAAGAAGGGATGAAATAAAGAGCAAGAAGAAGAAAAGTCACAGCCGAGACAAGTGTTCATCTTATGAGTATTCGGATGACGGATCCTCAAATGAATCTGAATCGAGGAGAGGAAGGCACGAAAGGAAAAGAAAACGACATCACAGTCATAGACGTCATCGTGTATGCAGTCCTTGTAGCAGAAGTCCCAGTTCCAATTCATGGTAATTTTGTGAAAGGTACATGGATAAAATTTCTTAGCTTAATTGTTTGATTGATATGTATCCCACACTCCCCATGAGAGATTTATTCTCCACTTCCAAGGATTGCTTGAATTCCCATTCATCACGAGGGTTCAATGCCCGATCAGTTGTAATGACAACTGTCCCTTTCTTACAGACATTCGATATCATTTGACTCCACTCCTTTGATAGGATCATGGCACCAATACTCTGATCAAATCCATCCGTGGAAAAGACTGTGCTATAACAAAAAATAATGTCTGCATTCTTCAAAACCTGTACATGTTGACTCGCCGGCCCTTGATGAAGACCAATCACTGTCCCACAAGACGAGCCACTTTGCTTCGAATATGGTTCAAAGTAATCGTGATCAATTCCTCGTTCCGCCATCTTCCCAGCATAGGAATGCATCAATGAGCTTATTTCTATCCCATGGACCTCATTCCATAACGTTTCACTGCTTTCTCCCCCCTCCTTACTTTGCAGTGCAGAATAAAAGACAAGTCGACCGCAGCCACTGCCCAGGTCAACCAGTATGGCTGGTTTGCGACCGTTCTCCTTTTGAAATTCCTGTGAAGCCAAGGATACCAGCTCGTCCATACTGTTGAGAGGAAACTCATGATACGTGAGGGAAAGTCGCGGATCATTGGCATCCATGGAGCCTACAGATGATGCAAGAACTGCCCCTCCTTCGTTCCCAAATTGAGCATCCCTACCTACATTCAAACGATGGTTATGTTCTGACGGAGGATACAACTTCGTATTGATTATTTCACGAGAGACATCACGAGGCCACGATTTTCTTGTGAGGAACCATGACGCCGTTTGAAGGGCGTGTTCCGGTGATGACATGTATAAATGCCTTTTCTGTTTATTACTGGTAGCAGGACTACAGCAGTGATTGCCAATGAACCCTAATAAGCTTGGTCGTTTTCGACGATTAGGTCCTGCTGCTACAGCCACAGCTGCAAAAAGATGATACAGAGTAAATAAACAAACAAAACATTTCATCTTTGTGAGTTTAATTCGAAATCAATGAATGCCTTTTAGTGTTTTGTGTCCGTCAATGAATGTTCGCAATTCCCATCGTACGGAAAGTACAAAAAAAAATAGTAGCTCAGCGTATATCTCCCCGTCATGAACCCTGCTCGCTCTCGCCCTCTTTCACCCTAATGAACCTCTCACCTCTGACTCGCTCGCTCCTTGCACAGACGATACATTCGTTCATTGTTGATTTCACTTCTGTATTGACCAACAAATATATATCATCATGAAATTAACAGCAACCACGATATTACTCTTTTCGCTTGTGGTTCAGGTGGATGCAAGTCCATTTATGTTCCAAGAGCAACCAACTACTGCATCAAGACACTATCGTCGACCGATTGGTCTTTCTGCTTTTGCAGGCGGAGGATTTGGTTCATCTTCTAGCACGAAAAAGACTTCAACTAAAAAGAAAGATAAGAAAAAACGAGTTGGGCTGATGCTGGAAGATTTTAAATCCAGAAACGATGGGAAACAGGTAACCAAGGAACAAGAACAACAGCAAGAGCCAGAGTTGGATCGATTTGGGCTTCCGATTCGAACAGCGGATAATTTCTTCCCCCCTTTGCCGCAAGATGTGGAGATTATAGGAATGAATCAGGAAACAAATTTGGATGTTATACGAGAGGTCATGATCGATCATATACCGTTGAACTATGATCTGTTTGATGATAACGCAGTGGAAAAGAGGGCGGTAGGTTCCACCGACAAGAATGAGAAACCTTGGAAGCTCAAGCTACTCCATAAATCCCCTCCTGTGCTGGAAATTGAAAATTTCTTTAATGCACAGGAATGCCAAGAGTACAGGAACATTGCAACTATTGATAAAATGTCAGATAAAAAAGATAAGACGAATATGTCGTTAGAACCCTTGCAAGTGAACTCTAAAACGTTTTCTACACTGGCCCATTCCAGGAGGACATCAACAACATGGTTTTGCCACTTTTGTCAAGTTCCAACATTCTTGGCCAAAACGAAGCGTTTGCTCAATGATTTATCTGTGAAACGAATGGAGGAAGCACAAATTGTTCGTTATAGAACTGGGGAGGAATTTACCTGGCATTACGATGAAATCCCCTCTGCCCAGCTGGCCAATGGCGGACAGCGTGTTGCAACACTACTGGTGTATCTAAATAGTATAGAGAATGGAGGTGGTACGATCTTTCGAGACTTGAAGGATGCAACTGGTTTGTCTAATTTGACGATGCAACCAAAGCAAGGATCAGCATTATTGTTTTTTCCAGCATTTCGTGATGGTACGCCGGATGATCGTACGTTGCACAAGGGAGAAATTGCGGTCGAAGAAAAGATGATTGCACAAATGTGGATTCATGAGAGAGAATACACTCCAGTTGTTCCAGATGGTAATAACCATGAGGATGCGCTGAACGTCATCAAAGAGAAAGAAATAGAATTAGGATATAACATTAATTAGTTTGGATTGTATGAAACGAAGGCTACTGGGATTCAGCTGTATAATTGATAACCCTGGCAGGAGCAGGGAGAGGGTGTTCTTGTTCGTCTTGCAATTGCTACGTTGTATTTTGGTTGCTGGTCCTCTTCTTCAAGAGGTTTATGCTTAACTTCTAACTTTTTCTTCTCAATATTATCGTTGTCTGAGAATGAATGTTGATACTTCCAATATAGTTTCTGACTCTCTCCCTTTCTCTCGAACTCTTCTGGGTTGTGATGGCCAGTCATGGATGATACAACAATGAGAGGAATGGTTGGAAGGGCACAACACTCAGGACGAACAATACATGAATCACGGTTGACAATTCCACATGTATGTTCTTTGAGATTGTTTCTGATAAAGATGGCTTGACCAAGGATTCTATTTGGAACCTAAAGTAATTCATCATAATACCTCAGAAATGTTAATTATTGTTATCCTTTGAAATATTCTTAGTTATATTCATGACCTACTACCACATCTGACTATTTCAAACTTGCGATTACATAGGAATATGTGGCAAGTTTCAATTTTTCTACGGCGGACTCTGGTATATCGAATGGACACATATCAAAGTTTCCAATTGGCATCATATTCATATGCCACCTAAAACTGTCATTTGATACCTTCACTTTTTTGGCCGATATCGGTGGATATGTCGCATCAAATGTTGGCGTGTTGTATGTTCGAGACGCAAAATCATTTAGTCTTTCTTCCAACGCGTCGTCGTCCTCCTCGCTACTCCAGCAATCAGAATCTATTTCATCTACATCGCTGTCGTAGACACTGTCGAAATATTTATAATTATGATTTGACTCTTTACGAGGATCAATTGTGTACATCACACTATTGATATGGTTCACTGGTAATCGATGGTCACTTTCATGAAGATCCTCTTCATCACTGTATTCTTCTGGTTCCCAATCTGAATCCAATGAAGATTGATCTGATACTGAATCATCATTGTCCAGCATGTAGGAGTGTCTGTATCCTACACAATCATTTTTTATGAAATACTCAAGAGCTTCGGCAATAAAGCATTGGAATATGGACATGCTGTATCCAGCCTGTTGCATAAATAGTAAGGAAAGTCGAATGACTCTCATGAGAAATCCAAATGCCAACTCGTTCACTTTCGCAGCATCTGAGTCTTCGACTTTATCATCTATTTTATCTATTACGCTTTTGGGAGAGGGCAATTTATGCGCGAGCTTGAGTATTTCTTTCACAATTTGTTCATCTAGATTAATCATCTTTGTAACTTTATGAGCAAGATATGACTGACTATTGTATTCGGTAAATCTAGAACATTCATTAGTTGAACATAATATGTTATAATAAGATATTATAACCACATAATCTCCGTGTCATGATTACTAATTAACCAGATTATACATTTTACAGATTACACATATGTTTACTTGTGTATGGTTCAACGGGTACCTTATGTAGAATGGTGAAGTCGAAAAATTTAACTTGACCATTTTATAGCGCGCGCCACAAATACTGGAGGTCGTCGAGACGTGTACAGTACAGTACGTACAGTACTGTTGTATGGGAGAGGCATAAGAGTGTGAAAGCATCACCGGGTTCGTTCTAGAGTACATGTTGTATTTAGCTGCTTCCCACCCTTTCTTTTGTCTGGTTGATTGTGTCCATCTTTTGCGTCCCTCGTCTTTGACCACCTTTCATCTTATTGTTGAGGAGTTTCTGTGAATTGTTGGCCTCATGTATGACTGTTAGGCTCGAGTACAATTGTTTGTTTCTTTGTTGAAAGAAAGCTGCCTCTTTCCGTTTGTTACTATTTAATTAACAAGTGACTAATTGGAGATTGGAGATCCCGGTAGAATAATGGTTGGACTGGCCCATGGCAGATTGTTGAGTGTATAATGATTGCTAAGATGTCTCTAACTGTATCTTGATTGTTTGGTGTTCGGACTTTGATATCTGCATCGATTAATAATTGTTTCGGTTGTTACACAATCATATGAAGTTCAAAGTGCCCATCCTTTTGTCATTTCTTCATCTCGTTTATCTTTCTCTTATTGATGCATTTGTTAGGGCAATTGTGGCTATTCTTACAATTGCCATACTTTAGACATCAGGCCAAACTGGAAAGCCTGGTGAGTTGGAAAGTTTCTGGTGGACAGGATGAGAGAACTGTTGACTCTTTGGAACACGGTGCTTTCTGGGCTGGATTCATTCGGTATGTGATGTTTTGCGATAATGACTTGGCTAAAAAAATGATGAGAGGGGCATTTGAAATTCCCAAAACCTTATAGTATCTCTGAAAGACTCTGTGAGTGGCAAGTTGTCAAGTACCACATCTGCATGTCGCTACATGTGCATGAGATTGAAAAATGAAAAAGAAAGAAGAACAATAAAAAATATAAAGTGAAAAATGGATTAGAGTTTAAATTTCATTGTTGATTGTTTCGTCATCATGAAGAAACAACTTAAATGTTACCTTTGTCATCCTCCCCCCTCCCCTTACCAAAAACACACTTTTAGGAATAATCCTTGGCTGCAAACTTGTCTTCATTAAAGAAAGCAGCCAATACCTTCCTACCGTCAAATGTTCTCCCTGCCAATCCCGTAATAGCCTTGGCTGCATCTTCCTTGGTCAAATATTCCAAAAATATCTTGGTTGCTCCAGGTCCTGACCTTGGAATGATAACAGACTTGAGAGACCCAAATTGCGAACATTCATCTTTTGTGTCTTCCATGATATCTTGATATTCTTCGTCATTCTCCAAGTCTCCAAGTGTCAGCATGTTTTTTAATTCCACTACCCGACTTGTGAATCCTACATTTTCAGCTGATTGTGCAGTGGCAGTAGCAGTAGCAGCTGTTGTAGTAGCAGAAGTAGCATTCCCTCCCAATTGATTGGGCAACACCAATTCTCCCGACATGTACTTTGCAAGAATATCTTCCCAATTTCCATGCTTGGTCAATGGCCCATTATACTTGGATGGACGACCAACTCGTAACATCGCACCCATGAATGGAATGTTATTCAAATTCAATGCATTTTCTGTCTCCTTGACTGTCCTCAATTCAATAAAAGCAAACTTGCCATTGACGCGACATGCATTGATAGGGTTACCCGGCAAGATAGTCAGGCCAACTTGTTCCATGGCCTTCCCAAGAAAATCCATCAACATCTCACCAGTCATTTCCGGAGTTGTATTACCAATAAACAGCTCCCTGTTTAACTTTTCCTCATTCGGATCTACAACTCCGCTAGGCAACGCCTGACCCGTCAATTCTTGCCACGTCTTGGACGGTACAAAAGGACCGTTGTACTTACTAGGCCGAGACACCTTGAGACTCGACCCTAAAAACGGAATCCCGGACAGATTTAGGCAGTTATTCGCATCTTGTATCGTCGCACATTCGACAAATGCAAATTTTGCACTCACGCGACATTGAACGACGGGGGAAGCCGTTGGCGGACAAAGCTTCACACGTCGCATGGCCGCGTTGAAAAATTGCAAAAGCAGCATCTCGGACGTGCCAGGTGGTGTGTTTCCCACGAACAATTCTCGATTGATTTTATCTTGTGCAGCTTGTTGTGCCAAGAGTATGGAATTTGTTGTTGATACAGCTGCGCCCTGTTGTGTATAACATTTGAAACGAATGATAGGCGGTCAATAAATTATGGGACAGAAGAAGAAGAAGAAGAAGAAGAAGAAGAAGAAGAAGAAGAAGAAGAAGAAGAAAGACGATATGCCAAGCAACATAGATAGAATAAAACTTACGGTAACTGCTGGAAATGATCGGGCAGGTTGATGTTCACGATCCCTTGATCGAGACCTGGATCTTCTTTCGTAATGTGTCATGTTGTATGTAATTGTGTTAATGTCTATCTTTCGATTATTTGTACGTTTATATCGTATTTGAATTAATTAATGAAACGTATTTTTCTCTCTGTTCTATCGGATTGCCTTTGATGTGGTGTCTGCTCGTTTATTCTCTGCTGTTTGCTGTTTGCTGTGTTGTGTGTATGGTTGATGATGACCGGACGGAACCGCACCCGGCGGCCCCATGTAGAGTTTTGTCAGAGTCTACGTGTATTGTATGGTAGTGTACGCTGCAACTAAGGCCGTTAATATACGTATCGGATAAGTAGAATTTATTATCGCCAATATCCAATTGTAAA
>JAAMXU010002565.1:0-20506 GCA_019693545.1 Chaetoceros muelleri
CCATGGAATCTAAATCTGATACAACAGCTGACTCGTATTTTAATTGATGCCATGGGATTTCAAATTCAAGACAGGCAAACCAGACAGCAAGAGCAAGAGGGTAGCAATAGCAACGACAACCATGGCAGTAGTGATTACATTCTTCAGCCCATGGAGGATAAAGTACCCTTGGAACGTCCAAGTTCTTTCAAGAATTTGGTGGATTTGCAAGTTGCCATTTTGAAATCATCGTCATCATCGTCGTCGTCATTGGAATGTAGAATTATGGAGGATATTGCATTGGCCTATCGTTTGGCGGCACATTTTATGCTCAAGGCATGTCATGAGTGGAACAAACAGTCACAACAAGAACAACCACAACCAGAACCAGAACCAAAACGACGTCGACAAAAGAATAAAAAGAATGAATCACACAATCGCAAGGTCAAAACCATGAAAAAGGTACAAAATCGTGCTGCTTTGACATTGTTTGTATCGCTGAGAAGTCTCTACGTGGATTTGTTTTTACGTCCTTCATCTACTAACCATACCATGGACGATGAGAAAATGTCATGTCCCGTAAGCAAAAATATTTGTAATTTCTTTTGTGTCAAAGAGAAAAGGACGGGGTTGACTCCGGCACAAGTCCTCTTGATTGACTGTGGTACGTTATTGACGGATGTCGAGGATGGCGGTGTGGGAATGATTGATCATAAGAGATGCATGACCTTGGTGGAAAAACTATTGAAATTGGATAAGGAGTTTGGAGAGTTAAGGGGGCTTGATTTGGGGGGTGAGTGGGGTGGTATTATGGAATTGTTGTTGCGGCAACTTCTTGTTACGGAATCGGTGTTTGTGGGGAATAATGGTCCGATTCAAAAGTATTTGGAGAAATTGAATCAACGCCATCAGGCAGTTTCGGGTGCGTTGGCGAGTGTGTTGTTGGATATGACGCAGCAGTGTAAGATTGCCACGGAGGAGATATTGGAGCTTCGAAGGGTGCAACTGGATCGAATGGCAGCAGTGAGGACAATCATGATGCAACAGCATTTATCATCTTCTAGTAGATTGCATCCATTGTATGATCAGAATTTGGCCAGTAGAGACGCGATGATGAGTGAGGACATGCACAAACTTCGAATGCATGGCTGCATTTATCTCACCAAGGTGTTTGCTGTCTATGCTTCACAACATCAAAGACCACATCATCTTGGAGGGCAACTTTTGAGGGACCATGTAGAGCAAATGGCATTTTACTTGTTTCATTTTCTCATGGAAAATGATCCGTCATCGCAAAATCCCGAAGAAGGAAGTGTCCACCCCTTCTCTGTCGCTGCTCGCGTCAATGTCAAATCTGCTGCTTTGGCGGCATTGTATCTATCTACGAAAATAAATGACTGTCCAATATCCATGCGTCGTCTCATCGCTTTGTCCAAAGCGGTGAATGGAGATTTCATCTTGAAAAACTTTGAAGGAACTGAATCAGATGTACCTTATCAAAATCTGATTAAAACTTATGAACGGCATTTGATGCTGTTGCATGGATATGATGCACCTGAGATGTCATGCTTGCCATTTGGTCATACATCGAAGGTCGAAGAACTGTTCCACTTGAATCCAAATGAATATGAAAAATATCTTCACGTTTTCCAACATATGGGATACAAATTATCTTCTTGTTGTCTGCTAGATGACCCTTTGCTAGTTGCTGTTGCAGTTTATAATTTCGGATGCAAATACCTAAATGTTTTGCCAATTCCATGTGATTGGGATGATTCCTTGGAGGAAACGGATTACAAAATTGTTGAAATTCTGTCAGATTATATGAATACTGCATATAAGTTTTACGCAGAAAGGTCAGAAAGTATGTTTCAACCGTCAAACTCAACTCCTGAATTATTGAAGAAAGATACTCTGTGTTCCTTGCCTAGCTTAATAGATCAGATACAGCACACTTCGGGGAGAAACATATAACGAAGAGTCCATCGATACAGAAAAAGAAATGTTCAAGAATTCGATAGTAATAATATGTACTTATATTGTGATACCCGGTACTTTTATTCTTTGTTTTCTCTATGCTGTCTAATGCTTTCAATGCTTTTGATTCTATATGTCGTAAATGGACTTTGATTTTAAATTTTGACTCTTGTTGTCGTGCACTACACTGTCTTATTCAAGTAAACAATTGTTTATCAAATGAATAATCTATCAATTACTTAAAAGAGGAGAAGATGGCATAAAGACCGATCACAGCAACAAAAAAACAAAAATGAACATCAAGAACGAATGAAAACATGCTGAAATCACAAATCACACACTGACGGCAGTAGCACTGGGAGGTATGATCCCTGTGGCATACCCTCCAGCAGTGGTAGAAGCACTAGCAGGTATGCAAAACGATCCACACGAATTACTGAAATAACTATTCCAAGTTTCCGTGACCGATGAAAGCAGAGAATGTTCATCGCCTTCGTCTCCTTTGTCCTTGCAATTTTGTACGTAGAGCATTGCATCTACTACAGCCTTTATCCGTGCATCGGATTCCTCCAATCCATGCTGTATAAATGTCCCATGGGCCAATTCATAATATTCCAATGCCAATTGGTGACAAGCCGTCCGCGCGTACAGAGAACCCAATTGCATATTAATATCTGCACATTGCAAACTATCACTGCCATAATTCTTGGCCATGATACGAAGAGCTGCATTTAATGCCGAAACGGCCTTCTCTACTTCATCCACCTTTTCATGTGCCGTTGCGATATTCATCAGACAGTCTGCGACACATGAGTGATCACTGTCAAAGACCAATCGTCTCATTTTCAACACTTGCCTATAGCATTTCAAAGACAATTGGTATTCTCCCGAACGATAGTGCATCGTTCCAATGTTGTGTAGAGTACATGCCACTGCCTCATGATCTTCCCCCAGTTCTTGCATGTACAATGCAAGGGAATTGTTGTAATTTTCAATAGCAGCTGTTCGATTCCCTATCTCTGCAAAGGTACTTGCAATGTTGCTGTACATGTCTGCAACGAGCATTCTTGCTTCTTTCAGAATATTCGTCTTGTCCTTGGATGACGACGCCGATGAGCGAGTTCTTTCAAGGGCGACACCACTGACAGCTGCACGTTTGGAGTCAAGTAGGGCATCTTGAAACAGTTTTAGGGCGACTGAATAATTCTTTTGTTGAAATTCAATGGATGCTATACTGGCACATGTGGATGCCTTACAACTCTGCAGTTGGTAGTCCACTTTGGCTGGTGGTCCATCCGCATTTGGATCCACCCATGAACGATCTGTGAATGCCTTTTGATAAATATCCAGTGCGGCACGAAATTTGCATGTGCTTTCTTGATACATGGAGCGCTTCATGAGAGCATCCCCTATGGAACAGAGACAGCCTGCTATTTGAGGATGTACCGGGGGCAATGTTTTTGTGGATATCTCATAGGCTTGTGTATAATATTTTATGGCGGCATCGTAATCTTCTTGACGGGGATTGTTATCCTTGCATGCATCTCCTATAGATATGTACGCTTTGGCGACATTTGGATGATTCTCACCAAGTGTGGCTTTGAGAGGGGCGAGTCCATCGTTGAGAATTTTCGCCACGTTGGGAGGAGAATGATAAGAAGAGACAGATGATGCACAACTGTCCGAAGAGCGTTTTGCAACGAGTTCTTTGATGGATCTTTGAGTACTGCTGGATGTACTGTCGATGCAAGTACTTCGTGAAGAATTGCCAGTCAATATAAAAGACGGCACAGGCGTGCTAGGCCTTTCCAATACGTTTGTGAAACATTCGAAAAACATTGGCTATCAAAGAATGATGGTGCATTCCCCTCTCCTTTCCTTGCCATTCGTTTCTATTTGTTTGTTGCAGTATTCAAATTTGGATGATATCTGATTTGGTACTCTCAGTTAACGACAAGAATGAACTTTAAACTTAGCGTTGTATGTAAGTAGTAAAAGGTTACAAGAATATTATGAGATTTGAACGTAATAACAAGGACAGAGTGTGTTTCATTTCATCATTTGTTTTTTGTTGCTTCTCATCAGTCTCTCTGGCCTTTATTTTTCATCTTCAGTCAAAAGAGTCACATGAACAAAGGTGCACCCTAAATACTGATTGTGGACCAATTTTTTGGTTTCCGTCGGAACGTTGGGTCTTGCTCTTTGTGAATTTGCATATTCGTTCAAAAACGTGAGAAAGAGTCATATCTGGGACAAAAACGCACTCTCACAGATTGTTTGTGACACATCAATCGACCACACATTTTGAATTTTTTTAAGTTCAACGAACACCAACGATTGAGAAGTGTACACCGAGCGACAGTACACGTACCGACGCTGGTACTACGGTACTAACTTGGATGGTAGGTACCCCTGGTACGTAAAATTACTGTAAAGTACGTGCAGGAAATGAGTCGAAAAAAACGAGTACGGTATTCTTTTCCCTGTCACATAGGTTATCAACACTTTGCACTGTATGTGTATTGAACACAGTGTGTATCTGTGCACCCCGCGTTGACAAGACAAAGATCCTGGAGGATATCTTCTGTGAACACATCACACACTCATTCTTCAATCTCCAATTCTCGTCTCTCCCATAAATGAATGAGGGAGGAATAAATAATGAGAAAAGGAAGAATCCTGTTTTGATGCACCACTGATTGGCTCCCATTATTATTTTTTATTGACTGATAGATAGATATAACAAACAAATGATTGGCAGATTGTTACTATTCCATGTCCTTTGGATATGCAGTACTACTTTTTCATCATCCAGATATCATGGACTAGTGGCATCCTTTCAACACAACTACGCCGTCTTTTCACCGCAGCGCTCTACTAGAATTCAACATTGTGACAATGACAACCAAGTGACAACTTTGCCGAGTGTAAGAAATACATTTCATAATAATCATCAACACCAACATGTCGGGAAAATCCAAGGGTCTATTTCTGCACATCATGGTCCACACACTGGGGAATTCGATACCAAAACAAAAAGTGATGAAGAGAACCAAGAAATATCACTCCTATTTCGCCGCAATATTCTTCGAGGGTCAAAAAAGAAAGTGCCGCCACTTACTCGTAGACAATGGATATCCAAATCGATATCAGCTTGTGCAACCGCATCATCTGCGGGATTCTCCCTCCTGGCAAACAACCCCCAGAGATGCAATGCGGCAACAGCTAGTAGTACTACATTAGAAGCACCACCAGATATCGTCAGGAGCTCTAGTACCAGCCCCCTCAACCGGATTGCCAACGGTGATGGTCGTAGTTCTGTCCCTACCAGCATCCCTTCCACTTTTTCAAAATCTTTATGCGATCCTTCTGTTTCAACCTTTCGAAATCCATCCAACAATCGCATTGTTCATATACTAGGAACAGCTCATATATCCTCTGCAAGTGCAGAAGTTGCTGGTCAATTGGTAAGGGATATCAAACCGAGTGCGGTGTTTGTAGAACTTGATGCCAAGAGAGTGGGAAGGACTATTCCGAAACCAACCATGTCTACTGCTAGGGATAACGAAAAGGACAACAGTGAAAAAGATGAGGATGGACATTTGGAAAGTCAAGAAAAGAAAGTCCAAGGAGCGGTTGTGGTGGTACCTTCTCCAACGTCCAACGATCAATTACAACCTTCCTTCACATCATCCGAGACCAATCATGTGATTGAAAAAATGAAAAGTCCATTCAATATTAAGGAAAAACTATTAAACAAAGCTTCACAACTAGTTGGGAATACTATCAAGGGACTGTATCAAAAATTGGAAAGTGAAGGGTTTTCAGCAGGAGAAGAGTTCATAGTGGCAGTGAGAGAAGGTTTGAATGTTGGTTCTCAGATTGTTCTTGGAGATCAAGATGTTGAAGTCACTCTAAGGAGATTGACAGAGGCCCTGTCTAAAACAGATATGAAGAAATTGTTGGCTGCAGATGCAGAAATTGAGCAGAATATGAAACAGCTCTTGCCGGCAGATATTGCAAAGTCTGTCAACGCATCGGGGGAAATGTCAAAGGAAGAATTTCGGTACTTTGTGGAGACAATCAAAGCCAAGGAGAATGTAAAGATGCTCATGGCAAATTTGCAATCGGTTGCTCCTGAAGTGTATCAAGCAATGGTGGGGGAGAGAGATGTGTACATGGCCAATGGATTGGATAGATTGAATCAATTTGATAGCATTGTAGCCGTCATGGGTGTTGCCCACGTGGACGGCGTAGAAAGAACATTGAAGGAACGTGGTTGGGAGGAAATAAAGTATCCAAAACAGTGTGTATAGATTACAAGAATCAGTTGGTTGCCTCTTTCTTTCGTTCGTGTTGCATCTTTTAGACAGACCAAAGACTGCAGACAAGATTTTATTCTACAACTACCGTTACTGTACCCTGTGGTACCAGGTACTATTGTATGTCTGGCGGCGGATTGCGACATCTTTCTTTCTATTTTTTATACTCTACTTATTACCCCACAAACCACAAAACTCTGAGACTCGGCTGGCTGAAATAGGCCCAATCAACCGCGAAATCCACTTCCATCCTCGTACCTTCTCCGGTGTTCTCGAACTTCGGGGGTGGGGCACGCGACGCGCGACGAATCTTCCTACTTCAGTAGCCTTCACATAATACTCCTAATAAAATTAAAACTCTCGAGAAGGGAGACGAATGAATAATAACAAAAATAGAGAGATTCACACAACACTCTTTCTCTTACCGGGGTTGATTAACATTTGAGTACTTGATCTCTTTTAAGTCTTTATCCAATAGAGACCGTAATTTGGGGCAAATCAATTTCGAATTTGAAAATATTTTGTCCTCTTTGCAGCATCGTTCTAATGACTCGTGGCTCCTGTGAACTGTTTCCATAAGAAAGAACAAAAAGAACCATGTCTTATCGTCGTCATGTCGGAGCCCTTCTCCGTCGTAACTTCCTTTACCGCAGGAGAAGCTGGTTAGGATCGGTAAGCTTTGCCTTTGAATTGTGAATGTATAATCCCCCTTGTTGTTGCGGTTGCTGCTTTTTGGCCGGTTTTGTCTCTTGGCGTTTGAAACGCAGGGTTTGGTCAGTGTTCTGTATTGTCATGCACTTCGATCGGGAAATACATAAATTGATTGTGCCGGCTACTGCATGTGTACCGGATGTTTGTTTGCTTTTTGCAAAGGGCTCGAATCTTCTAATTTCTTTCTTCCTTTCTTTCGCATTTCGTGATTTTTCAAACACTCAAGTTGATTCAACTGATTGCGCCTGTTGCTATGATTAGCATACTCTTGGGCATTAAGGAATCTCTCAAGGATGATAAGACGTTTAGACCCAGAACTATTGAAGCTGTCATCCCCGCAGAGTCCATAAAGCCCTTTAGTTTTTTAGACTATATCACTGCTGTTCAGACTCCGAGAACTTGTGTTCGAATGCCGCTTGAAATCAGATTTCAGGACAGTAATTTCTTGTTTAAGCGGTATTCGATTTCTGGGATTAGCCCACAAAACTGGCCGGTTCCATTCCTTAAGTGTGACTTTCGAAAGTGCCAGAGTGAAGGAGAAGATGCGTCGGATTACTGTTCTGTGAATATATTGGCCATTGCACCTGCGGAAGAGGGAGTGATGGAACGTGTGGAGAAATTTCAGAGTTACATCAACATGACCTATCCTCAGATAAATGATATTGGCACGCCTTATGACATGGTCAGGGTATTTCAGAGTGCTCAAGAGATTGATGACTACGTGACAAGTCCTGATTACGGAGATATTGATGTGGACAAACCCAAAATTGCTGTTGCAGTGGTTCTCGGAGGATCCGGGAAAAACTATGAGTATACCATCCGGGCCAATTCTACAAACTACAACTCTCTTGAATTTTCTGGCAGGCCATCTGTACCCACTCATCCTGATACGTCCAGGATTTTTAGAACCAACGTCAGGAGAGCTGAAGAGGCTTGTCCATTGGAAGGGGGTACTCCCACTATTGGACAGATGGAAGATCACTGTACGGTTCAGTATATTTACAATGGAGCACTTACAATTCAGCGACTTGTCGATGACTTTATCATCTATGATACAGGAGTCAAGGATCTAGGTTTTTTCGTTTCTGAAAATGGTGTCTCCTTTGTAGATTTTCCATCCAAGGAATTTATTTCGGATGGATTCTATGCGCAAGTTTCTGACTTTGTACCTCTCTTGATAGTTCTTGGGTTGCTTTATCCTGTCGCTGCAATCGTACGATTCATCGTTTCTGAGAAAGAGATGCGACAGAAAGAACTAATGAAAATGATGTCCGTGACCGAATCTGCCATTGAGCTGTCCTGGTTTCTTTCATCATTTGGTTTTTTCTTTATTTCGGGTATTTTTTGTACGATTGCATCTTCTGCTCTCTACCCAAAGGCATCCCCTGCGTTACTTTTCGTGTTTTGGCAATTAGGTTTTCTCTCAATTGTTGTGTTTTCTATGACGATTGCATCAGTTTTCTCCAAGACAACTCGTGCTACTGTCGTAGGAATCCTTGTCTTTTTTGCTGGGTATTTTTTGACCTTGTCCTCTTACTATGATACGGGAAGTAGGGGAGTCATATCATTGGTTTCGTTGCATCCCGTAGCAGCGTTGACGTATGGCATACAGATTATTGGCAGTTTGGAAGATGCCGGAGTTGGAGTTGTTCGTAGCACCTTTAGATTCACGGACAATCCATCGGGATATACGTTTGCTGATTCCATAGGAAGCATGTTCATTGCCTCGTTCTTTTGGGGATACATAATGTGGTACTTGAATCGAGTGATTCCTGGTGATTATGGTCAACCTCTTGCATGGAACTTTATGTTCAAGAAATCATATTGGTGTTCGGGCAAAGCATCGTCCAATATGCAGGTTGATGATGAATGGGAAACCAATGAAAACTATGCAAGCATTCCAATTGAAGCAGTTGGTCCAACTTTGAAGGAGCAAGAAAGAGTAGGTTCTGGCGTGCATATTCGTGGACTCACAAAGGTATTTGGTGAAAAGACTGCCGTGGATAGATTGAGTCTTTCCATGTACAATGGACAAGTATTTTCACTATTAGGCCATAACGGCGCCGGAAAGACAACAACGATTTCGATGCTCACAGGCATGCTAGCATCTTCAGAAGGCTATGCTATTATCAATGGCAAGGATATTCGCACCGATATGCAGAAAATTCGTGAGGATATTGGTGTTTGTTTACAGCATGATTGTTTGTTTCCGATGCTGACAGTCAAGGAACACCTACGTTTTTTCAGTCGGATTAAAGGGCTCTATCACACGAATTCATACAAAGATGCAGAAGAGCAAGTAGATATGTCTATTAAAGATGTTGCTTTGTTCGAAAAAAGGAATACATATTCCAAGGATTTAAGTGGAGGAATGAAAAGAAAATTGAGTTTAGCAATAGCTTTTTGTGGAGGAAGTAAGGTTGTCTTTCTCGATGAGGTAAGTTGCTTCATTATGGCGCGTTTCAACTGCAATATTTACTCGAAGCTAACTGTTTTTGTTTTATTAACATTGAAAAATAGCCAACAAGTGGAATGGATACTTTTAGTAGAAGATTTATATGGGATGTCATTCGTCAAAATAGGGAAGATAGGTGCATAGTCCTTACAACTCACTTCATGGACGAAGCCGACTTATTAGGAGATCGTATAGCTATAATGGCTGAAGGAAATTTAAGATGCGTTGGCAGTTCATTGTTTTTGAAAAAACAGTACGGTGTCGGATACCATATAACGATTGAAAGGAGCAAAGGTGCTGAAGGAGATTCTGGTGAAGTTCAAGCTATAATTCATCGTGCTGCCCCACGTGCATCTATGCTGAGCAATATCAGCTCTGAAATGACTTTTCAGTTGCCTCTGGAAACTGCCGATAGATTCCCCGAAATGTTTAATGAACTTGATCGTAAAATTGAAGAAGGATCCATTGATACCTATGGCGTTGGCATAACCACATTGGATGAAGTGTTTCTTTTAGTTGCCAGAGGTGAATCATCTGAAAAGCAAAAGTTTGAGTCCTCTTTCAAAGATATCACCAAAGACATTGATGAAAGTGCGCATACTTTGATGATTCAAGAAAGCATCCCCGCGAGTGAGGTGTTCGCAACGCATGTTCGTTCACTATTCAAAAAACGTGCTTTGAACTTCAAAAGGGACAAAAAAGCGTGGGTTTGCTCAACGATTTTACCTGTGTTATTTGCTCTTTTCGGTTTCTTGACAGTTACATTCATAGCTCCAAATAGGAATATGAAAGCTCTAGAATTGAAGACAAATGATTTGAACATTGGCTCTGACATAGGTACTCCGTTTCCCATCAATGAAGGTAGTACGTTTACATGCCAGCCGGCGGAGTGCATCGCGTCGTACGAAGGAAAAACACCTGACAACAGTTTCTACAATGGCACTAGTTACTGTGGTCGTACAATTCAAATTCCTAATGCATCCGTTAGCCAATGCACAAATGTTCTGTTTGATGGAATCCAGGACACATTTGTAGGGTCTGATCTCTTTCCTATTCCTGTTTCAGCATCTGACATTGAAATGGTTAGTTTCATTGTATTTTTCATTGTATTATTATTAACTCACCTGTCTCCTCACAATTTCTTGGTCTATTATTGAAGGTCTCGAATCAACTTCCAATGAATCCAACAGAAATTGACTTTGGTGAAACCCAGTATGGGGCTCTTTTCTTTACGCATACACCCACTAGTACCATAGAATCCAGTAATAAATCTTACGAGGCTACTGTTGAGTCTCTTTGTGAACTGAGACGTGTAGAGTCATTCGGGGATTTCAATTGTTCAAACTTCGGTGGTGTTGGTTATGTCGTGAGTAGCAATTTCACTGCTTTGCACTCTTCCCTCCTTTTCCAAAGTATGGCAGACGAAGTGTTGATTCGTCAAGTGCTCGGCGATAACGAATATACTGTCAAAACGACAGTTCATCCATTGCCAATAACAAAGAATGAAGCAGGATATTCACAGGCTCAAAATTCATTTTCTGCATGGTAAGTCCAACGTAAATTGAGAAGACTGATTTCATTTTGTAAGACATATGTCATCTCTCACGACTCCTGGTAGGTTTTATCTCGTTCTGAGTTTTCCATTCATTGCCAGTTCATTTGGTTCATTCATAGTTCAAGAAAGAATGTCAAAAGCCAAACATCTTCAGACCGTTGCTGGCGTTAAACCGGCAGCATATTGGCTTTCATCATATACATGGGATATCATGAACTATCAGTTTCCCTTGTGGCTAGTCGTAATTTTGATGTACTCCTTTAGTATTGATGCCTTTACAACATCTGAATCTGGTGTTCGAAGTGGAACTATTGTGGTCCTGATTTTATTTGGGCCCGCAGTTGCTGGTTTCACATACATGTAAGTTTTCTTACGTTTTTCATTCCGTGTTATTGGTTCACCCTACTCACGTCGTCCCATTGTTTAGAACTACGTTTATGTTCAAGTCGCCCTCAGCCTGCAGTATGTTTACCATTGTCTTTAACTTTTTTATTGGGCTAACTGGGTCATTAGTATCGTTGATACTTCGATCTATTCATGCAATTCAAGTGATCAACGGTAATCCTGGCAAACTGAAATTGATCGCACAGATTATCGAGTGGATTTTAAGGTAAGTATGATATTATTCGTTAAAGTGACGAAATACAAACTTTTTTATGATCTAAACCACACCTTTGATTATAAAGGTTCGTGCCTTCTTTCAACTTCGCAAAAGGTCTTCTATTCTGCATCAATATCGACATTTTCAGATTAATACAAGGGGACTCTCAGATCAATGTCTGGAGTACCGAGATAATGGGGATAGAGGTTACCTTTTTGGCTTTACAATGTGTGATTTATGTTGCACTTGCTATTTACATTGATATCTTGTCAACAAGACCTTCCACGGCTCGTTTATTCTCCCGAAAAACTATTGCCACAACTGCTCTAGTAGACGAAGACGAGGAAGATGTCGATGTTACTGCAGAGGCCACGCGCGTTCTAAGTGGTAATGCAGATGATGACACGATAATTATGAAGGAGCTAAAGAAGCAATATCCAAACGGGAAAGTGGCAGTCAATGGTGTTTCTGTCGGTGTTCCAGGAGGCCAGTGTTTTGGGTTGTTGGGGATAAATGGTGCTGGTGAGTTCCTATATTTTGCTTGTCGATTTTTTTCAAACATTCGCTTTACCTGCCACTTACATTAACTCTATAATAAGGTAAAACAACAATAATGGGAATGTTAACGGCTGAATTCCCCCCTACTACTGGTGATGCATTACTTGCAGGATATAGTGTCACTAAGCAACCGGAAGAGACCCGGAGGCGCATAGGTTATTGTCCCCAGTTCGATGCACATTTCACCAATATGACAGGAAGGGAACATGTTGAACTGTATGGGGCAATTAAAGGAATCCCAAAACACTTGATCTCAGACGCCGCTAATAGCAAATTGGCAGAAGTAGGTCTAAGCGAGTTTGATAGTGATCGTTTGAGTTCAAACTATAGTGGTGGAATGAAACGGAAACTCTCTGTAGCATGCGCGACAATAGGCAATCCTCAGGTACGTTTCAAATTTTGCAAAAGTTGTACTCAAGTATGTTTCAGTAAATATACCTTACTGATTGCATTAATTGATGCTTTGGAACAAGATTGTCTTTTTGGATGAGCCAAGTACTGGTAAGTAATCTTAATCGAACATTTCAATTTACATTGGAAAGCCAATTGTCTCACTTAATCGCATTAGGTATGGATCCCGTTTCTCGTCGTGATCTGTGGGGAGTCATATCGAGAATGGTATTGGGAGAAAACGGATCAGGACGTAAAACAAGTGTGATTTTAACAACACATTCCATGGAGGAATGCGAAGCGTTGTGCCCCAGAATTTGCATCATGGCAGGGGGCAAGGTGAAATGCATTGGATCTGCCCAACATCTGAAGAATCGTTTTGGGAAAGGCTTTCAAGTCGAAGTTAAGGTAGATGAGCCAAAAGAGGACGATGCTGATCTGAAAAATGTGGTGGGCATTCTGCTTTCAAGTATTTCGAACACGCTGAATAGTGATCCCGAAGAAGATGTACGAAGAGTTGAAGTTTTCTTCAATCTTGATGAAGCTAAAGCTGCTTCAATCAAGGTTTCAGAAGATGAATACCTGAGCAATATGATTTCGGATGAAGATCCAGCTGGTTATGTTATCTACAAGAATGCAAATTCTGCCACAGGAGTAGAGTTGAATGAACTTGCAGCATTCTGTACAACGGAACTTCGTATGAGAAGCGTTAAAACATTCTTTCACTCAAACTACCCTTCTTCTATTCTCCGTGAGACTCAGGACACCAGAATGCGATTTGAAGTTCCCTCCGAGAGAGTTAAGATTTCATCTCTGTTTGCTCACATTGAAGATAATAAAGCATCACTGAAGTTACAAGATTATGGTATTAGCCAAACTACTCTGGAGCAGGTATTTAATATGCATGCCGCTATTGCGGAAGCAAAAAAGGAAGGAGCGGATGATAAGTGATCTTGCGGCCTTTATTATTAATGTTGATAAATTGAGTATTATTGTGAATCTAGCCAATTTGGCGGAAATAGTTCATCATCCAGATTAATTTCATGACGAAATGCCTTTCGTAAATGTTGATCTGACGTGTAAATTTTATTTGAAAATCTAATAGCATTTCGTGGTACTGATGTAACAATATGAGCTTGTCCACGGGGTATTCTTTCATCTGTTCGAAGGCCAAATCTATTCAAAATTACAACCGTGTAAAGATAGACTTTCTCCACGAGGGATTGATATCCAACGTCACTGTGGTAGCGATCAAGGACAATGCACGGTCTCAGATTTTTGTCATAAAAGATCGAGTGTGAGTGAGCCCAAACAAAGATCCCATCTGATCGTTTTCTGCCACGGCGCATACCGTCTGCATAGCTATAGTAACAGGATGTGAAAATATCATCAGGATATGGCGACCGTTGCTGTTCTTCCTTCGTTCTAATAACAATGTCATTGTCTAGATCTTGTATATAAGCGACATTCTCAGGATGATGGTCATGAGAGGAGGACAATCTCCATCTCTCGACATGACTATTCCACGCATCTTGCCAAGCTTGACCGTAATCGAGCAAGATCTCTTCTCTTGGCTGAATATCTCTGGTTGCAACAAACTCTAACATTAATCCAGCATGTTTCATAAATTTCAAATCACTTAGCTTCAGAGCATTTACGTCAATGGCATCATGATGAGGCGATTGAGACCATCTCAACTTGACATTGGGTTGTTTCTTGCTGTGATTTATATAGTTGACGATGGGCGCCTTGAGGTTGAAATGAATAGTTAAGTTTAGTCAGCTCCTTAAGGCTTCAATAATAAAGATACCACGATAAGAATTGCCACTACATACTTACGTATGGAAATAGCAAAAGTGACGAGTTCTTGTGTCCAAAGCAATAATTCAAAAGAATGGATTGTAATGTCTCGGATACTTCCATCCCAGTCCTCGGATCCTGCTTGATACGTATCATTTCTAAACTTTTACGATGCATGAATTGAACAACTGGAGCAGGGGCCACAACCTCACCTTTGGCAATCGCTCTCGTTGAAAACGCTTAGTGGCAAGTAACAGAAAAACAGTCAAGAACTCACTCTAACTCGTCCATCAACATACAGTCAAAGGACACACACTACCATGATTTGAATTCCGCGTTCTTACCTCCTCGACCTGCCTGTGGATTGGACGATTTTCCAACCATTAAATTATCCAAACAAATTCCATTCTTTCTCAACCAATCAACAGAGTGCACAAGCCGTGATAAATTCTCCGGAGTTTTGATCTTCCCCTTGATTTCTCTCTCATCAAACCAATTGGGCCCATAGTCAATTAAAATTTCAGATCCCGCTACTATATCGCTGGTGGCACGAAATTCAAACTCATGATAATGACTGCTCGATCCTGCACCAGGAAACTTATCCCGAGTAATCCCCGCATTGTCAATTCTGGATCCATAATGCTGGGCAGTATTGTACATGTGACGATGACCATTGGCCAGCATTCCAAAACCGGGGATGAAACTGTACACTCTCTGACCTTCGTACTGTCCTCCCGTCTCTTCGCCTTGCCATGCATAGTCAAATAGTAGAACTCTTAGAGCGTCCGCATGGTATGGGTTCAAATCTGGTACTTGGATTACAATATCAGGCGGTCCAACTTCGCTCCCTTTTGAAATATCTCTTGTGGTGAATATGCCCAGACCTGAATCTGGAATTTTAGATTTTGCAAGATAAAAACGACACAATGTCATCTCTTCTTCCTCTTTTTCTTGTTGTTGTTGACGACGACGAGGAGGATGGACACCACTGCCAAATTCTTGACGAAGTAGTGTAGAATTTTCAATAGTGTGAAACGTGTCGGAGATTTCTTCTTCTTGTTGTTGTGGTTCTCCAATCATGTCATTTGTAGTAGGAATAGTGGTGGTACTACTAGCAATACTAGTGGTAACAGTGTCTGCTGTCGGTGATTCTTGCTGTGGTGGTGAAAAGTCATGCGCAACAGCAGCAGCAGGAAGATGGGTTGGTGCGTCAGTACGAACAAGGTTCATACCGACATTCTCAAAGATCGTTTTATTACTACTAGTAGAATCCACCATTTTGTCATCCTCCTCATGATGCGTAGAAGAAGTGCTGGTGCTACTGCTAATTGATGTCGTCGTCGTCGTGATTGAAGAATCGACCACTACCATCCGCAATCGTTCAACAACGCGGCGAGGAAGAGGAGGAGTGCGACCAACAAACTTCTTTTCAGTACCACCACCAGCGCCAGTCATTGTAGAAATTCCTCGTCGAAGGAGGACACACCTCTCCTCATGATGATGATGATGATGATGCAGGACGAGGAGCACAGCAGGAGAGCAACCACAGGCGACTACTACAGCAATGCCAATGAACAGAATCACTGGCGGCACAGCCATACAGCAGACTTTATGTTTCCTATTAGCGACACCATTCTCGTTCCAAGTCTTCTTCTTACCGCCGTTCTCAAAGATGCTAGCTTTGTTACTACTAGCAGCTCGTATTAGTGTTGATGCTCGTTGTCCTCCTTGAGCATGATAACGTCTACTAGTATTAGCACTCCTACTATTTCTACTACTTTTAGTACGACTTCTTGCAGCAGCTTCTTTTCCTCTGCCGACCGTTTGAATCTCCTCCTTATTTTTATCGAATTCTCGATCATGAGACAAACTTGGCAGTGGCTTCTGACTGTCATGGGATTGCTTGAGACAGTTTTTGGACATGGACGATGGCTTTGTTTTCGCCATTGGTTGGAGGAGACGACAACGCCTTTTTTGAAAAAAAGAGAGACAATGCGCTGAGTCTCAATCTTCATCAAATCCTCGTCATGTTCTCTCCACCCCACAGGGTAGGGGGGCGCACATATGGCAAATGTCATTGTACTGACTTGTACAGTAGTGTGTAGTGTGGCATGAGTGCTGCTGCTCTGGGGGGGGGGTAAAAGGAGAGAGGCAGAGAAAACAAAAACGAAGTGACACAGTGCAAGATTACTATGTACAGCACATTGCGTACGCACTTTGTGCTTTATTTTCTACTGTATCTATTTATCTATCTTCTTCTGACGGACGGACGTGTTGTAGTGATAGTACGGGTACTGTACGTACCAGTAGGTACGTGTAGTAGTCCAATCGTCGAAATAAATGAGAGCCATTTGGACAAAGAACGTGAACATGAAAATTTGATGCGAGCCTGGGTACAGTACGTACAGTACCAGGTAGGCATACAGTAGCTAATCACCGTTTTGTACGTAATTTTGTCTCAACACGATTCTAAAATTGTCTTATAGGCGATGCAAAACAAGTACCTACAGTAACTACAGAGTAGAGGTAAAGTGCTGGGACAAGAATTGCTAGGATTACTCAATCACTCCATTCTGCTTTCTTGCTGTATATGGACCGCCGGCGGTGACCGGTGGTGATGGATGCAAAGTTCAAATACCGGCTGCTGCGGCATAATTCTTTTGTTTCTTGTTGCGTGTCCTCGTGTCATCTGCTTCTTCCCATTCTTGTTTTGTCCTCTGTTTTCTTGTCGTCTCTTTTGATGGTCATTGTCTTGATGCTTGCTTGCATTCATGAGACAACTGACATCACTTTGTCATTTTGTTGTTTTTCGTCTCCTCTTGTTCAAACAAGCAAAAACAAGAAGCAATAATGGAAGCAACATGATACGTATTTGGCAGGTACCGCCATCTTGTTTTTAAATGCTATTTGGTGCATCATCATCATGCATCCATGATTGCTCTAAGAAATGTAGTTGCTCATATTTGCAACAGAGATTAATCTCTATTACCACCCTTCCTAATGATAGTGCATAGATTACTTTACTGCTGTACTGTAGTCTTGTTGGCCGGCCCATCCTACGTGTAGTGGTAAGGAGGTTAGTTGTTGGTAGCCTACTGTACTGTTGTAGTCACAGTTTCTAAAAATGTAGGCTGCGATGTAAGTGGGACACTCGTACCAAATGGCTGTGGGTTCCTTGCTGCAATTCTTCACAACACGATCGCATTCACAACATAAAAGCATAAGAGGAGCGCCAGAATACCGGTACCACGTCAGTCAAAACAGCGGAGGGGCTCTAAAAAGTACCCGAATAGATATTTTCCTAGGACAGAAAAATGCATACAATATTTTTTTGAGTCTTGTCAACATTTTTCTGACGATTTCCCCGGAAGCAACCTACACGGCAAATTTTAGAGACACGGCCCAAGTGCTGCCGAGGAAAAAGAATTATCACCACAAAGGCGTAGTATAATCAACCATTCCAACGAATCGCAAGAAGTCGGACTCAAACGCATTCTTCTCACAGATGTTCTCCTCCTTGTGCTCCTGCTGAGTACTGATACATTTGCTACAGTCAAGTGGAAGCAATAGGACTTGAAATTGTGGTCCTCGTGCTATTAATAGTACTCTTGTAACCACATCGCTCGACACCAC
Organism: Chaetoceros muelleri; assembly: GCA_019693545.1. NCBI lineage: Eukaryota > Bacillariophyta > Thalassiosirophyceae > Chaetocerotales > Chaetocerotaceae > Chaetoceros > Chaetoceros muelleri. The sequence continues at coordinate 17,982 of JAAMXU010002565.1, forward strand.
CAGCAGTGCCACTCCTAAGAAGCCCCAGGTTCTGTTTCTAATTCTTTTTACTGTTCAAGAATACATCATGAACTATTAAGGTTCCATCAGACTAGCTAGTCATGATGATGTCAAGCATGACGAAGTAATCACGATGAGAAAGGTTGCTATTGCAACAGGCGTCGTCGTGTTGAGCTGCCCTCTGACGCCTCCTCGACTAGTAATGGATATCATGCTGATTGTTTTTGTCTCAAGTGTGGCCGTGCAGTAAAACAAGCTAGTTGTTTTGTTTTTTTCATCGTGTTCCGTCGTCTTCAGAATGTATACAGCAGGTTGTATTGTTGTTTCCGGTTCATCTCGAGGTACTGTGGAAAAATTGGTAGAAAAGGTTAATCAATAACTCCATGCTACTTCGTTTGTGGACCGTGGGCAACTCGTCCATCTGGTGCTCTTTTGTTGTTGTTGTTGTTTTTGTAAGTTCTTGGTGGAGATTAGCACCACAAACGTCGACTAGCTACTAGCTGTGGGTTGTTCTTGAATCACGCGTTGTCATTCTTCTTATACCGCTGCTTTCTAGCAGAAGATTTGTGTTTCAGCAGAGAAGTTATATAAGGATGGCTATTTTGACGTTTTCACAATCGAGAGACACCAAAGAGGAGGTACAGATTTTCACCACATTGCAACTCTTTTCTCCTTCTTCTGCTGGTACTATTTGAGGGACACTCGTCTATTACTAGATGTAACACGATCTTACTTACTGCTGTTCGACTCCTCCTCGTTCCAGTGCTTGTTATCACCGCCGTTTCAAACATGCTTCTGAAGTTACATTTTCTTTTTCTTGAATCGTCGAGTGGATGCTCTGATGATGATCCGACGAAGCAACAGTTTCGCAAGTACTTGTGAATACTCTACTTAGTGATAGGGGCAGGTTCTCGCTCTGCCAAATAGTACTCTAGGCACCATATCATCATGAAAGCGGCATTTGTTGTAACAAGCTATAATCATGTCACTGTGGTTCCACTGAAGCAAGTTGTTTCATCACAAAGGATATGCACCAATGTTACCTACCCCAAGTGGAGGAGCAAGAAATAATGAATTAGAAGTGAATGCTATTTTCTTGATAACAAGAAATGTCAAACCTGATCTCTGCTTTTCTTATCAACAAGTAGCTATGCTGTTATCCTTTTGTTTCCTTCCATCCTCGAGTAGCTATCCGGATTGCGTTATTATTCGTGGGATGCATCCCCAGTCGTTTTTCTTGTCATGATCTTTGCTGTGGTGGTGCAGTTTCGTTTGTTGTACCAGGTAGTATGCCATCATCGTCTCCTGCTTCCTCACTTGACCATCCCTATTAGTAGGACCCAGCAGTAGTGGAACGACGACAGTACTAGATCCAGACTACTACCAGATCGACTATTCATAGGCACTACCAGCAGGGCGAGGACTAGCCAGCCCGCCAACAATCAGGTCAGGTTACAAAGAAGTTTGTTCTTGTCAGCTCCTTGATTTCCTTGCTCAGCACTGTTCCTGCTGGCACTGAAGTCGAGGAATCTTTGGTGGCTTGTACTCGGCACTTCCCTTCTTGTACGTTAGAAGTAAGAATAGACCTCTCCTAAGACGATTGTTTGCTGCACTCTAATAGCACAAACGGTATCGATACAGGGACAATAACAACACATGATGACATTAACAAATAGCTGTGACGAAAATAGACATCTATTCAATATATATGTAAGAAGCGGGTGAAGGATACACGATATATTAAAATACGTGTATTTTTTGTTATGAAAAGGTGATCTTATAAGATGGTATATCCTGCCTATCTTTGAAAACAAAATGAAACACAACGATTACTACAAATCTTCAAATTAATCAACCGTAACTGCCTTAGCAAGATTGCGTGGGGTATCAGGATTGATACCACGCATTATTGCGAGTTCGTATGCTATCAGTTGAAGAGGTAAGACAGCACCCAGAGCTGTCAAGGGTCCATTCCTTGGGATAACAATAGGTTCGTCACAAAGTCCATCGGCAAGGCTAGGGCGATCGGTAATGACAACGATTTCTGCACCTCTGGCTTTCACTTCTTCCGCAGCAGTGCGCATATGATGAGCGTGCTCATCGTCAAGAATGATTAGAATGATTGGTGTTGATCCAAACTTTCCCTTGTCATCCTCAATGAGAGCAAAGGGACCATGCTTCAGAGCTCCTCCGCTGTAACCTTCGGCATGAAGATAACACATTTCTTTAATCTTTAGAGCTCCTTCATATGCCACAGGTTCTCCATAACCTATTCATTCGTGGCACAATAGAAAGAATACTAGTCTCGTCAACACTTGGATCAATGAAAGGTCACTATAGCTTGTGACATATAAACGTACCTTTACCAAGAATGAAACAATGTTCTTTGGAATTCAATTTTTCTGCAATCTGTTTGCATCTCTCTCTGTTCTTCATCGCCATTCCAAATGATATTGGCAATCTGATCAAAGCTTCCTTTAACATCTTAGCCTCATAGCTGGGTGAAGAACCATCCATTCTATCTC
>JAAMXU010002567.1:0-21485 GCA_019693545.1 Chaetoceros muelleri
TCTCAAAGAGCCCAGTGAAGTTTGAGCACAATCACGTAACAGCAAAAAACCCACAATTCCTACTAACAACAACAGCTACACGGTACCAACAGTCAGATAGCATACCTTTTCCACACACACCTACACGTACACAGTATACCATGGGCGCCTTTTTCCTGCCGTAGAGGTTTTGTTCTTTCCGCTCTTTGCGCACATGCTAAAATACTCAATCAGGTCTCATCACTTTCTTCGCATTCATTCATTCATTACCCCTTACTCCTTTCACTTTGATGCTTGAATCCATACAATGATCAACAATATGAATGATTCTCTAGGACATCATCATCATCAGCAGGATCAGGATCAGATTAATAATAATAATTATTGTAATAATAATGACGATACTGATTCCATTGCCATTGAAAAGGGAGAAGACGTTGGCTTTCTCTTTCTAAACAAGACCGCTATTTCTTTGGTTGTGCCGGGGACGGGGAGAAATTGCAGAAATGAAACTTGTTCGTCTTGGTTTGAAAAGAGTAATTTATTGCCGTATTCTACCAAGTGGGAAAATGTCATCGTTACTGATGCTACTACAAAAGAACAAAAAGAGACTTGCTGCTGCTGTGAAGAGTCGTGCGTGAATCCGGATACTGTTGCTTGTGCTAATATTAGTACGGTCTGTCCTCGGTGTAATCTTGTATTATATTATAATGATAGGGATGATGCGATAATCATGAAATCGCCACTGGAATGTTATTTTGATGGAACCTTGTCGGATACCAAAGGTTGTTCTTTCCATAATGATGAAAGTACTGTTGGTAGCTCTACTACTACTACTACTGCTGCTGCTACTGGTGCGACCACTCATATCGGTAGTACTCATAGTCAACGATCGGATGCGATATTGTGGATGGGGACAATTTTGAAATGTCAGAGTTTGGGATTTCTTCGGATTGAAAGTTTCAAAGTATTATTTTCAGGATTTGTGGAACAAATGGTGGAGGAAGACACAACAAGGACGACCACTGATGAGGATGGACAGCAGACCCAAACATGTGTGTTAGTTTATGCATCTATTGCAATCACAATATCCTTGCCATATTTGGAACATCTTTCAAATACTGCTACATCATCCATTCTTGATTTACAACCTCGTTCCTACGATGATGAATATCTGTCCACGAATAGTAATGGATTTCCTTCCTGTGGGCAGTTACTCTTTTCATTGTTACGGAGTGATTGGGGTTGGCTCGATGCCACCATGGCACATAAATGTGAGGAAAATAATTGGAAGAAACAGAATGCGTCCAAAAAAAAGGCGACTCATGTTCATGCTGAGAGTCTATTTCCAAAAGTTTTGACCTTGGAAGAATTGTATTCACGTCTCTCCATGTCTGCTGCGACTAGTATAAGATCTTCCAACAATGGAATTATTGAGAGTGGTGAGGGGAAGGAGTTTATTGTTGCAGCGGGAGATCTTTTATTGCCAGAAGAATTGCTAGTGTATAAATTGGCTCCCTTTCTACGTGCCAAATCATTGGATAATCTGAGATCAACCTGTCGATATTTGCATCATGTGTTAAGAGCTGTTGTGCCGGGTTTGAAGTTGCAATTGTATCCTCATCAGGTCACATCTTTGTGTTGGATGAGAGAAAGGGAAGCTCAGTCCATGACAGAGTATGATGCCATGACTTTGGGGCCCTGTAATAATCGTCAACATCACCATGCTGGTGTGGATATTTTTCGATCGGTGACTTCAGGGGGTGTGGTTTCGGTTGTCCCACGTAGGAGAAAATGCAATGAATACTTTTGGCTGGTCAATGCATGGTCTGGAGCATGTTGGATAAATTGCAACAACAGACATGATTCCAATCGTATCAAAACTTTGGCACAAAGTAGAAAGGTTGCAAGAGGTGGGTTGCTTTGTGATGATCCGGGTTTGGGAAAAACAATAACAGTGCTATCTCTTGTGCTTCAGACGTGTGGTCAATCTACCGAAAAGGTTTCTGGGCATGATGCATCATTGATAAAAATACGGGACCAAGAAATTGTTGATGCCTATTGGAGAGAGATGCTTGTAAGCCAAATAAGGCAAGATGAGCTTTTAGCCTTGATTTTGAAGCTGAGAAAATGTGACTTGGAACAATACTTTCAATATCCTGTCATTGATATTTTGTCGGATAGTGAGAGAGATGTTTACCAAAGAGTAATCAAAAATCCAATGTGGTAAGTGCCTCCCTGGTCTGCAGTATAAAGGTCATTTTGACAATATGAAACTCGTTGTTTTTGTACTAATGAATATCCATCTCTCTGTGTCGTCAGCATGGAAGATGTGGTACGCAATGTCAGGAATAATAATTATGATGAAAGCTTTGGGAAATTTTCCAGTGACATCCGTCGGATCTATCAGAATGCAATTTTGTATAACCCACCCGATTCCATAATACATGAAAAGGCGCAACTTTTAAAAGTAAAAATGAACGCAATATTTCACGAATTTCGAGAAAAGCAGCTGATGGCAGCGATCGGAGCAGCCAAAAGAAGCAATGGCACCCTAGCATCTCTGATTCGACAGAAAAAGCAAGCTCAATTACAGGATACGTTGTTACCTTCTAGAGGAACGCTTCTTGTGGTTCCACACACGCTCGTGGATCACTGGGTGGTAAGTTATATTATGTCCTTTTGTAATGGAGAGTTAGGCTATCATCAAAACCTATCTTTGTCTCATTTCCTTCCACCAACGTTTGACGCGAAGGAACAAATACATTTGCACATAAATTTTTCAGTATTTTGCAGAAAACCAGCTTTGATTTACAAGCACTGTAGAGGTAGGAGCTACACCAAAGGTTCTTCGCATGTCGAAACTTCAGACTTTAGAATATTTCGAGAGTTGTGTTACGTCAGAAAGTCTCATTCTCCTTTTCTTTTTATTGACGAGAGCACAGAGAATCTTCCATCTGAAGAACATCTCGCTTCTTTCTTGATCGTTTTAACTACTACAAAGGTAAGATGAGCTTGGTTGAATTTCGATTACCCTTTGAGGGTACTCCATTCTAACGTCTGTTCTAACACCTTTGTTTTCCACAGAGATTGACTATGGAATGGAAGAATGGAAGTTTTGAAGAAGAGTTGCGCAGAGAAAAATACAATAACGTCCATTTTTTTCGAGGGTTTAGCTACGACATGTTTAATGAATACGGAAATCTCTCTTCTTGTCCTTTGTTGAAAATTCATTGGCTGAGACTAATTGTCGATGAAGGCCATACCATGGGAAAAAGAGGCCAACCAACAAATGCGATCGATTTTGCATCATGGATCTTTGCAGAACGACGTTGGGCAATGACTGGTACACCAACTCCTCAGTCTATTGACAAAGATGGATTGGGCAATTTATTTGGTCTGCTAAAATTTTTGAAGCATCACTATTTTACTGCAGAGCACTGGGGAGAGGAGGTAAGCAACAGGTATAACAACTTTGAAAGAAGCAAGTCAGAAAAAACACTCAGTGTTGCTTTTTGTTTGTCCTCTAGCGATGCAAAGTACTGATGAAAGACATCAAGGCCGGTCACCTTGCTGCATTTTTCAAGCTCCGTCAGCTTCTCAATTTTTTTATGATTCGACATACCAAGTTAGATGTCGTACAACTTCACAAACCCATTCTGAAAGTAACTCGTATGCAAATGAGTATTCCTGAAATTCTAGCCTATAATACCCTTGTAACGGCGGTTCAAATGAACCTGGTGGCGACATCGATGGAAGGAAGAACAAGTGGAAAACAAGATTCATTGCTTAGTGCTAGACAAATAAAACACGCGAGGCAAGCACTTAGTAATATTCGACTGGCGTGTTGTGGAGGAACTCAAATAGTCCCTACTTTAACTTATGAAAATTGGTTGGAAACAGTAGACCTGATGCGCTACAAACATGGTGCAGACGACTTAACCATAACTCTCGTGAAACATTTTTTGAGCAGGATGACGAATGAGCAATTATCTAGTTGTATGGCATGTGGAATCCAATTGCAAACATTATTTCTTCTACCGTGTGGTTGCCAGATTTGCACGGAGTGTGTGACGGCTGAAACAAAAGTGTGTTTAGTCTGTAATCGCGACTTCGATATTGATCATTTTCAGAAATTGCAGCCTGGCCTTGATTATATGTGGAAATGGAATATTGAATCGCAGGGAAATCATGTTCAGACATCATCTGTTACTCATTCACCGGAACATATACAGCACGTCCGCCTAGAATCGGATGAAATTGGAGATATTCCCTTACACGAAATAAGAGATGATGCTGAAGAATCTATCGTCAACCTCGCTCCGGCGCAAAGAAGAATCCGTAGAAGAAGAAACGATCGTCATGATTGCCGATTCCCTACGACATATAGAAACGGAAAATGCCTTGTTTGTTTTCAACCTCATGAATGTGTACTGCACGAAAATCTGGAATGCAGTATTTGCCATAATAAGGCTGAGGAATGCCCAAAAGAAGAATCCAAGGCATCTTACATTACAAACAAATTAAAGCATCTCTGGTACGAATATAAGAATCGTGGTAAGACGCCCAGTGGTGAACCAAAACGACCTCTCAAAGTCTTGATATTTAGCCAGTTTAGACAAATATCGAATGTTGTTGGCGACCGTCTGATCCGCCGCTTTGGTCTAGGATGCGTTGCTGAATATTGGGGCCAAGCAAGAAACCTTGAATTGATGAAATTTACTTTGTCAAATGACTGCTTCTCCATGTTACTTGCCAAGGAAGGTAGCCATGGCCTCAACTTGAGCTTTGTAACTCATATCTTTTTCCTAGACGAGATATTAGGTAAGGAATTTTGAATGTTCGGATTATAGTTTACTTTCAGCACTGTCAGTCGCTTCTTCTATTTGGGATCTGACGAAATATTTTCGTATCCATAGACAAATCATTAGAGAGCCAAGTAGTTGCTCGAGCTTATCGAATGGGAGCAACTGAAAATGTTTATGTGGAACAGTTAGTTGCCAAACACAGTATTGAAGAACTTATAGTCAAGATGAGCAAACGAGATGGATTGCACAATCAAATGTACTCAAACGATGGGTACCAAGAAAATGAATTCAAGAGCGAATATTATGAATTAGAAGACGCTGCTACTTGGGGACAAGTCAATGCCAACAACCGTAATAGAGTCGGATTTTTACTGTCAAATGTCAAAATTATCAAACCACATTCTACCTCTTGTGGGAAGCGAAAAGTGGACAATAGCACTAAAGACCACAAGAAAAAACGCAAAGTACAGTTTGCATTGTAAATTCAAAATGTTGCGACAAATTAACAAAACACAATTTTTATTCACAACTTTGTACAATTTAGTGATGATTTGTTACTATTATTTGTCGTTATGCCGTGAGTAATTACGAAAATGGTAAATGCGTAAATGCCCCCTTGCTATCTCTTTCGAATAGCAGCCATGGCCATGCCATATCCAATGGCCGTAATTCCTCCCAAAATTCCCACAAGAACAAACCTTGAAAAGGGACATTTCAAAAGACACCCAGTGCTCTTTGCTGCGCAACCCACACTTGCACAGCTAGCATTCTTCTCTCCGATAACATCAATATTCAGATCTATTGCTGGTAACTCTGGCAGAGAATCTAAAACTCCATCCTCACTCAAACGATGAACAATTTCGGTCACAAGCCCCTGTATCTGTTCCGATCTCTTTTCAACAGCTTCTAACACTTCTTCATGACTTGCGGGCGGCCCTTCATCTCCAGTCAGCACAACCTTATTGGTAATCAAAGACAAACAAATGACCTTGATACCAGCATGGTGAGCTGCTACTATTTCTGGAACAGTACTCATCCCAACGCAATCTCCACCAATGGTCCTCAAAAATCTGCACTCGGCCTTACTCTCATACATGGGACCAGAAACAAAACAATAGGTACCATTCGTTCTTACAAATTCATCCAACTTACGCTGACCAGCAGCCTTGACTACAAGACTTTGCAAACCTCCATCGAATAAATTACTAGTAGGCGGAAATCTCGGTCCCAGTTCAGCATCATTGTGTCCCACCAAAGGATTCTTTCCCGCCAACATGGGAAGCGCAAAGTAATCCTGCACACAAACGATGTCCCCCACACGATAATCGGGATGAATGCCCCCTGCAGCATTTGTCACAATCATGAGTCTCACACCAAGACATCTCATAACTCTCGCAGGAAGGGCGACGGTATTCATATCGTGTCCTTCATAACTGTGAAATCTTCCGCGAAAACACATGGCGGGAACAGTACCATTCCACATGTATCCAAATACGACTTCACCCTTGTGCCCCTCGACGCCGGTAGAGGCAGGGAATCCAGGGATACTTTTGTATTCAATAGTAATGGGAGACTGTAGAGTTTTGGAAAGTCCCGAGAGCCCCGAGCCGCAAATGATTCCAATCTTGGGAAGTTCTGAAAATCCGTTAGTTTTCAACTGAGAAAGAAGATAGGATGAGGCCAATCGATAGGATTGGAACGTTTCTTCGGAAGAAGTTGGTGACATGATGACGAATTGAAAAACAAAGGATACTTGAAAATGAAACTGATATGAATGAATGTGTCTTGAATGAGAGAATGTGATTAAATGTATACCTGAGTAGAGAGTAATTACTTTTGGAACATAAAATGAAAGGAAGATGTGACAAGTTTGATTTTGGTATCTTCTTAGAATACAGGCCATTTTTGAAATTCCTAGTACGTATGCATTCGTACGTACAGTTGTTGGAATTTGATGTAATTTTCTATGATTTATATGCATTTTACTTCGATAATTATTTCGTCACAAATTTGTCAAAGTATCTTGATCATTCTTCTACAAAATATAACCTCTTTCATTGAAATATCGAACATCCTTTCTTCAAAGGAATACTTGTACATAGAGAGGTGGGAGTAATATTTGATGATCAATAAGTAGCATTGTGCCATTTTTTGGATTTCGACGGCGAACACACAAAAGCACCAGTGTTGAATTCACAGCAGAGAATGATAGAATGTTTCCATTTGCTTGTGGCACATTTTATTCGAATGAGACCAACCACTGCCTGCACCCATCAGCCCTTACTTTTGCATCAAAATCGATGGAACCATCTACATCTTTGACTGTTTTCATTATACAACGAGCGGCTTTGTCACAAACAGACACCAGATGTTCCAATGAGGGATCAGTAGATAGAATGCTGTCGAGTCTTTCACGTGATTGAATCACCCAGAGACCTGCTTTTCTATTCCCATTGTCACTTGTCTTTTTCCCATTTATACCAACAGTGGTGGAACTTTTGCTACTTTGATCATGTTCGTATATACAACAGGCCAAGTCACAGATGCCACAACGAAGCCTATAAATGGCTTCCAAGATCACTGGTATCATGAGACTGATTCTGTTAAAGCGCTTCTTAGAATATCCATCATTGACCCTGCGATCAATATTCAAAACAATAAATCGCGATGCAGCATTTACAGCATATTCAAGAGTTGTCTTGGTACATGGCGATATATAAAATGTTGTCGCTCTGGATGTACTCAAAGATGCACCGATGCCCCCGATATAAGCTGAAAGTGCTCGAAGAACAGGTACCATAGGAGGTTGTATGCGTGTTCCTTTGGGTGGTTCGGGAGTAAGTATACGGCGTGCGATTTCACGATAATGACGTTCGCTAAGGCCCATCATGGAAAAGTCCATCCTATCGGATTCGGCAGGTGTGCTGTTTCCACCAAAGCTTTCCAAAATATTTAATTTGAGCAAATCATCTTCCAATGTAGTGTATCCGCAAATGCTCCCTTGTTCGATACATCTCTGCACCAACCATGTCATGGTGTCATTCCTTCTCAGTTCCTCCTCTTCTAAATCGTATTCATTGTTGATTCCACCAATCATACCCATGGTGCTGTATCCTCTTTTCTTGGATGATGCATTTGGAATTTCTAAATTTCCCTGAAGATCCACAATCAATCTCGGGGCAACGGTATATTCCAAAAATCCCGCACCGAGTCCTCCCAAAATAATCTCCACCATGACATCTTCTACTTCCAAATCTTGTTCCTTTGCTCCCGACATTAGAATAAAGCGATGGGCGTTCAATCCAGGTAATAACAAAATGACCCTCAACGCAATATCACTGGCCATGATGTATAGCGACATGATGAGTGTCACCACTGTTGAAATGACAATGGCTTGAAGACAGGGCCAAAGCATGAAATAATTACTACCTGCACTAGCTTGTGATTGCGTAGACTGTAGCCATGATGAAGGTTGTACGTTGCACCCAATGATCCCCAGACACAAAAAAGGAGTCACGCTCCAGTAAAATAAAAATCCACAGGACACAATTTGCTTCCATACCATGTTTGCAATGTAAACCAACATATTACGCATCATAGCTATCGCATCCTTATTATTCTGTTGCATGTGCTTGATGGCATCCATCACAAGCACCATGTCAAGTTCATGATGTGCTTTTGCATCAACGGGTATGATGTAGGTTGCAAGAAATGTAAAACTAGAGAGTAACGCACAAGAACAAACAACGTGGTTGGTGACTGTTTCATGAAAACCTCGATGTAGTAGAAGAAGAGGTAAAATTGTACATTGGGCAAAGAGAGCACCAAAGTATCCATGGAGAAATAACAACAAGAGCGTTCTGGACAATCCAGGAGACTCGTAACGTTTCACTTCCTTGAGGCTCTGGACTTGCCACACTGGATGTGTAGGTAAAGTACTAGTAGTTGAAGTAGAAGTCATTCCTTTCAACGCTGTGGGTGGAAGCCTACTGGTGCCTCCCCACAACAACTCTTGCTGCTCTTGTTCCAAAGGTGGCGTTGGTGTTGGCGTCGGCATGACCAAGGTACGAAGCCATTGCAAGGGATAATAGACCACACAAACAAGAAATCGATCCAAACGAGCATTTCCATCATTACTACCAGCACGGCCATTTCTCTCCCAAGTGTTTGATTTCATAAACGAAGAGGATGACATGGTACCAATAGAGGAAGAAGGAACTGGAAAGGTAGAACACTGCACCACTGCCGCCGGACCCAAAAATCTAATGCCAACAATCATTCCTAAAATGATCACTCCCATGGCCAGTTTGTATGCCATTAATATCACGTCTGGAGTAGAAACATGGTAGAAAAAGAGAATTCTTGTTGCACTAACACTTGGAGTATCGGATGAACTTCGAACCGGATCCTCAAACAATGTACCAGCTTGGTCACCCACACGAGATCCTACAATCTGTCCACCCCCCCAAGCGGCCTCCAAGACCCCCCCACGGGAGAACCTGACCAGCATCGCCATTCCTCGAAAAAACAAAAGACAAACAACCAAAAACATCCAAAAAAACTGCAGTCGAGATTCCATGGCCCGCTTTGATTTCTCAGGACTCGGTGCCAACGTTCGAATCTGTTGAACAATCAGACCTGTAAGCAAGCACGCTGATAAGAGACTGAGCATTCCATAGCCGCTGGATGCAGCGTCTAGAATTCTCAAGAACAACAAGAGAACAAAGGGAACTAGAAATGTTATAATAGCTGGAAGCAACAGAACAAGGAAGAGACGCTTCCGTGTGAATTTGGCTGCCATGGCAGTACTCAAATCGGATGGCCTTGATGGATGCAACTGATGAAGCCCAGTAGTAGTAGTCATCATGGTCGTTTTATTTTGTACGGCGTCTGCGTATAAATGTACTGTAGATGGGAATTCGCCTTTCGCGGCTGTATTATTGCATGAGAGTTTCTGACTGTGGTTGTTACTGTTTTAATTCAATTCCAAGTATCAGATCAATGGATGCATGCACAGACAGAATGAGAAAGAAATAATAATAATGAGATAGATACACACTCTATTTGTGTATCATGTATATCATGTATTTTGTTGTCATGAAAAATATGACAGTTTGTCAGCGCGGCTTGCGGCTTGCGGCTTGCCTAGGCTTGCGGCTTGTGTGTGGCTCTCTCTTCCTTGTCTTGTGTGTGTACACTGTACTGTACAGTATGGTGCGTCCTCGCGTTCGAATCTCTGTTTGAATTATATTCAAAAAACGAAAACAGAAGAAAAGAGAAAGAGACAGACACGACACTACAGCGGACAAAAAACACAAAACCTCACAAAAACACACGAAACTTCATACAACAACCATACCTTTATATTTTTACGACTTATTACGGCAATAGTCGATTAGTTCAATCAATCAACTCTCAATTGATTCCATTCAATTCACACCCATTCACAATGCAAGACGTAATGAGAATTACACCGTTGGGATCTGGACAAGAAGTTGGAAGATCCTGTCATTTAATTGAATTCCGCGGCACATCGATCCTCCTCGACTGCGGCATCCATCCAGGTTATGATGGCCTGAATGGCCTTCCTTTCTTCGATCGTCTAGAACCCGAAACGATTGACGTTCTCCTCATCTCCCACTTTCATTTGGATCACGTTGCTAGTCTTCCCTACTTTACGGAAAGGACGGGTTTCAGAGGAAGGATCTTTATGACTCACCCTACCAAGGCGGTCACTCGCCTCTTGCTGGGGGATTACCTTCGGTTAATGGCCTCGAAAAAAGGCCTAAGCTCCGGGGCGGGGTCCAATGCAGAGGATGGGTCAGGCAATTCCAAGAATGATGTACTATATACAGAAGCAGAGTTACAAGCTTGTATAGATAAGGTGGAGTTAATTAATTACCATCAGACTATATCTTTGGGTCAAGGATTGAAATTTTATGCTCTGAATGCAGGTCATGTGCTCGGAGCGGCCATGTTCTTTATTGAAATTGGAGGAAGGACGATTCTCTATACGGGGGATTATAGTATGGAGGAAGATCGGCATCTCATGGCAGCAGAAGTGCCGCATGCTAGTCCGGATGTGTTGATTGTGGAATCAACGTATGGTGTTCAGGTGCATGCCAGTCGGGCAGAACGTGAGGCGAGATTTACTGGGACAGTGGAACGTGTTGTGACGAGGGGAGGCAGATGTTTGATACCGGTGTTTGCTTTGGGAAGGGCGCAAGAGTTATTGTTGATTTTGGACGAATATTGGCAGGCCAATCCTCATTTGCATCATATACCTATATGGTATGCTAGCAAAATGGCGAGTCGGGCATTGCGCGTTTACCAGACCTATGCCAATATGATGAATGCAAGGATAAGAACGCAGATGGATATTTCGAATCCATTTCATTTTCAACATATTCAAAATTTGAAAAGTATAGATGTGAATACTTTTGACGATCGGGGACCATCTGTGGTGTTTGCATCTCCAGGAATGCTTCAGAGTGGAGTTTCAAGGCAACTGTTTGATCGGTGGGCTAGTGACCCAAAAAATGGCTGTCTCATTGCAGGATATGCGGTGGACAATACTTTGGCAAAGGAAATCATGCTTGCACCAAAGGAAGTGGTCACGTTGGAGGGCAGGAGGCAGCCGCTCAACTGTCTTGTGGATTATGTGAGTTTTTCAGCACACGTTGATTTTATGCAAAATCGAAATTTCATCAGTCGTGTGGATCCCAAGCATATCATACTCGTGCATGGAGCCAAGGATGAAATGGGAAGGTTGAAGAGTGCGCTTATGCTGCAACATAAACAGTTGCCGGAAAATAAGAGACCAACCGTTACTATGCCGCCTAATTTGCAAGAAGTGAAACTCAAATTTTCAAGGAGAAGATCTGCAAAGGTCATGGGAACGCTGGCCAATCGAGAGGAGGAGCCACAAGAAGGGGAGGAGGTGGGGGGAATCCTTGTGACGCAAAATTTCAATTCGAAAATTTTATCACCCAAAGATTTGCCAACTTACACCCCACTACGACTGGGTTCAGTCATTTCCAAGCTACATGTTCCCTTTGCAGGGCAAGTATCAACTTTGAGATTGTTATTGAATGAAATGTTTAGCAGTGTAGAGGAAACTAGTGAGGTTAACCATCGAAGTGATGCCACAGAAATGGACGAAAATACGGAGAGTGAATCACAGTGTGAAATTATTATATTTTCTCTACATGAAAAGCAGGTAACTATCACCATCGGAAAGACAAAAGGATTAGCTACGGTGGAATGGTACGCTAGTCCTGTGGGTGATATAGTGGCTGATTCTGTGATTGCTCTGTTGATGCATGCACAGAGTAGTATAGCATCTATACAACTCACGAGCAAACCTTGTTTCCACAGAAGATCTTTGTCAGATGCAGAAACGCCTAGTCACAAACGCCCAAGGATAGATTCGATGTTGAGGTTATTTCATGACACCTTACTACATCAATTCGAACAAAGTAGCATAGAGGCATCTTACGAGGCACGTAAAGTCACGTTTGAAATAAAAACTGATGCTAGTCTGGATAGTACTGCCTTGCTGGGGGGTGACCAATTGCAATGTCGGGTGGATGTGTTGTTTGAAGAAGACGATGACTATAATGCAAAAATTACTGTGGAATGCAGTGATTCAAAGTTTGCAAAAAACATTCAAGAATGTCTTCGAGGCGTCGCAGAGGCTGGGGGGCCAGCGAGGCTTTAACAATAATTTTGTCAAGGTCGAAACGTGATAGAATGATATACCTAAAACGTAATATTTTTCTGACAATGGAAGTAGTAAGGAGAACAAGTTAAATGCTGTTACTTTACTTCAATTAATTAAATTTAGCGATAGTGCCATAGGTTCCAATAGAATACGAAAACATTTTTTAAAAGTTATGGAGTTAACTTTACTACAACATAAGTCGGGACAAAGAAACCGAGCAATCAAAAGGTTTATCGATAAACGTCGTGAAACACAAATTTTATTATGTTGGAAGGCAAATAAAACTTTTTAATCGATTGCCGGTCATTTGCGATTCTGTTCCGTTGCTATGCAGATTACTCTCTAGTAACCAATCTTTCAAACGACTTGTCATTTTTTACGATTCTATTAAGTTGTTGTGCAAATTACTACTAGCTAGTGACCAATAATCCAACCGACTGTATCTTGTTGGTAGTGCATGGAAACGTCATCAATCTCATTGCATTTACAATGTTATTAAAAAACATCCTTCACAAACATACTTTCATTTTATATGCATAACCAATTTAGATGATATTATTCACATGTACTTCAAATCTACAACAACTTCTTCTTATTCTTGTTTCACGAAACCCAATCATTCCTCAAAGAATGTTCAGCACCTAAAACCAGATCCAAGAATAAGGGGTTGGAGTAGAATGGAAAGAACCATTCCTCCTGCTATGGGAGCAGATGACTCGTTCGAACAACCTAAAAAGGTCCACCAAGAAGAAGGGACGAGAGCAGAATCGTAAGAATCACAACGGGAGCATATGCCTCGTTCATTTTTCCTGCAGATGTCTGATCAGTAGGTTTATTAGGATTGTCATTGTTGCTGGGCTCACTAGCAGTTTCAAGTCCTACTGCAAGTCTGAAAGGCTTTGCAGCAGGGTTCCAGTAATCAGAAGAGCCGCACAATGAAAAGTCACACTCGTATGGCTCGCTATCATACCTGCTCAAAAATCCACATTTTCCTGTCTTGCCTTCTCCATCAAGACTAGTGCACGGCTTCCAACTCGCAAATGGTGAGAGTTCAGTTCCACATACGGAACATGTATGCGTGCAGCAATTTTTAGAGCCTTGGCCATTAGTATCAGTTCCTTTCCCATCTTCATTGTAGCAAAGACCGGGCATTGAATCATCGCACTGAAGACGACGGTTTAGCTCTTTGGCCTTTCCTTCTGCATGGCTAAAGTCCTCTAACTTGGATAGACATGTCCCCGTGCCACAACATTCTCCTTCTAAAACCACTGACAGGCAGGAATTAACAAAGGCAGTACGGCAAGGCTCACCAAGTGCAGAGGGTGTTTTTTGAAGTGTACAATCACAGTTGCGAATTCGTGGGGTGGTTAGCCCAATTACTTCACATTGATCTGCCGTCAAAGCAAAATCTTGAATCTTCACAGCAATTTTTTGGCCCTCTGCACACCCCTCTTTGCTAGCAAAGTAGTACTCAGTGAGCTCATGATCTTCTTCAAAAACATATTCAAAACAACCTGTAGCAGGATCCGTACCCATAGTTCCGAGGCTAAGAGCATTTGTGAAGTCGCATTTCTCAATAGCTTCAAAGTTGGGCAACTCCCACACAATTTGAGGAGCTGTGGCACCCTCAGGAGGGCAGAATTTGAGAATGGAGCAACTGCATCGACGAAAAAGGTTGACAAGATTAGATGTACTACTCTTTACTAGTAGTATGATCGATCTTAAACGCCATCGTATCATCAACGTCAAATAAATGTACATGTGCAAGTAGAGCCTAACTTACGTGTGGGTATTAAAGAACTGAGGACAACCTGGAGCCTGGTCACAAGGTGCGAAGCAGTTTCGCCCGCTGCACACAAGATTTTGACCATAGGGATAATACCTGGAGAGGACAAGAAAGCAAGGCAAGATGAAAACGTGGTGGTGGTACACGAGAAATATGAAGTTTAGCGTTGACTTGCTAGCAAACAATGCCAATAAAAGAAGTCAAGCTCATGAACAATGATGCGTTCACTCACCCAGGTGCCCACGTAGCGTTTGGGAGTTTTTGGCCATGAACAGAGTCTACGGCCTCAATGTCACTCAAACCTGCAACACCCACAAAGAAGTAACCACCATTTTCAGGGTGATGGTCGTCTTCATTACATTGTGCAGTTGTAGTATTAAAAAGACTGAGGAAAAGAAAGGTAGTGCTGCAGAGAAATGATTTCATTTTTAAAATGGATCCATATAGAATATATGATCATGTCCAAATTGGAGAATACTCCTTTTAGAATAGTTGCATTTTTCCAAGCTTCATAAACTCTCTACCACCTGCGGTAGTTACTACTAGAGCACGAGTTACGGCTCGCCTTCCGATGGCTAAATTGGTTACTTGCTGCGGGTCATACACGTGCTTCGTGATGTCATGATCTCATGTAGGTGGCCGCAGCTCGCATGCAGATACGATAAATAGTTTAGTCCTGTTGTTGATCTTCAATAAAATACTACTAATACAGAGTGCAGTAGGAAGAACAAAAATTGTAAACATCTCTTTTAACGATAAATTTTGGCACATGGAAGTCAGACGACACAATATTTTAATAATAAACAAAAATGCCACATCTTAAATATAATGGATTGTAATAAGGCAGCATGAGCATTACATGTGGCCCACACGTATCAATCTTGTGTTCGCCACACGTATCAAACTTGTGTTCGCCACACTTCTTATCAAACTTATGTTGTTTGTCTGCTCCAAAACCACACAATCCTCCCCGAGTACCTTCCTGCTACACAGTAGTAGCAGTCATAATGAAAAGTAGCGCCAATTGTGATCTTCAAACATCAATTAATGTTCTTTCAGCTCTACTAGCATCACAAATTATACCTCATCAGCAGCCAGCCAAACTTTCAAAGATAAACTTTCAAAGATGAAGTCTGGTTTTGCTGTTGTTCTTTCCAAGCACCGCAATATGTGGACCCACTTTCTTCTTTTCTTCCTATCCATTTCATCCTTGACAAACTTTGGTGCTAGTACTCCTGTTATTTCTGGTGATCCTCAACGCAGTGCTACTGATGGAGGAATTGTGAGGAATTATGGTGAAATGGGAGTGTGCGAGAACGTCTTGACTGGACGCCAACGATGTGCCATGCAATCCTCAGATTGCGAACCAAGTCACATTGATGGCCAGCTGACACTCATTGGCGAAAAGTGGTACTCAGCTTATCAGCAGAAACAAAGAGGTTTTGACCCCTGTACCTGTAAGATGACATCAATTGGCACATGTCTAGGGGGTCTTTCTCCTGGCAGCACCAGTGCTAATGATCGCTGTTCTCCCCAAAGCAATGGATTCTGCCATGCAGGTGAATCTTTTCTTGATGCAAGGTCTACAAATGACGGCAATACCAGCTGCAAATGTGACGAAATCTCCTATGGTGCATGTCAAGATCGAAGCTCCAATAGAAACCATTTTTGCGCGTTCTCTCCCAAGGATTGTGAAGATGGCATGCATGTTTGGATTGCGCCCCGCGATGTTGCAATGGTAACTGGCCTTGTATGCACTTGCGAGAACGTGAGAATTGGCGGCTGCGTCGGTGGATTCCAAGGTTTTAATTGTGCTGTCACTCAGGATGATTGTCCTTGGGACCAATATTTTCCTCCATTCTCATTAAAGAGGGTACACGGTTACACCTGTAACCTATGTCAAGGGCCCCAGCAGCAGTCCACCACTAAAGACGAACTGGATGAACTGCCACAACAAGAACTACTACCAAAGAGGAATCTTGGAATGTCTACCACCGGGAAAGCATTAATCTCAGTTTTTTTCTTGATCAGTGCAATTTCTCTAACATCTTTGTTTGTCTATAGACGAAGAAGGATCATCAATCATAACAAACAGTCTACTGGTGCTGCTTGTACTAGAGGACAAAACAGTGGAGATGAGAAATCAACCGACACCAAAGTTTCAGATTCAGAAATCATTTGATTCTCTACTGTATTTGTCGTTCACTTCTTGCATACAGTCACGAATCACAGAGACGGAACTGTTATGTCAGTCACAATAAAATAGTAATATGTCGTAAACGTTGTAATAGTTTTTTTGACTGTACTGAGACAATGAATAAAATATGTTGTCGTGTAAAATTACAGGTTGTATCGTACGAATCATACAAGAATGACAGACATCGCAAACGTTTACATGACGTAAGATCTATTAGCAGATGTCCTTTATCAGTATGTCCAACACATTTTTTTGAACAGCCACCCTTCCGAGACATTGCATTTGTATCAGTTAACACCATTTTCACTTTTCACCACAAGTGTTCTTTTCTCGTGCTCAACACGTGCCTCTCTAGTCCGACGTCGTGCATAAGTCCTCTCATAATTCTTTGAGAGAAATAATCGTACTGTAGGAAAGAACAAGACTAAACAAGACGCGCACCAACAATTACATAGCAAGCCGCAGGTCCCCAGGCAAGTATAAGTTAGCAGCACAACCAAGGCAAAATTAATTCGGGGATTCTTTTTTCTGTAGTTAGTACTTCGTAATTTTCTCTACCTCTGTTTGGCACGGCCGGCTGCCATAAAAGTACTAATAAGCACCAGTGGCAAGGCATCTCTAACGAGACGCCTCCTCGTCCTCCTCTTGTTCTCCTCCTCGTCCTTCGGCGCTCCTCTTGTTCATTACAGGAGTGTGTATTTCTTCTTGTTCTCTCCTCGTCCTCGTTGTCGCCGCAGGCGTGAAAGAAGAACAGCAAGAACAAGTACTACTACTAGTAAGTAGTTTATAATAACAACAACGCACAACAACAAGACCGAGGCAACAAAATCATAAAGATCAAGAGGTGCTCCTGCTGGCTGCTCCTTTTCCACCCTGACCTCGCCCCAGCCCCCATACAAGAGCTCACTACCAACGAAGAAAAACAAGAAGAAGGAACATCAAACAAAGCACCAATGTGGAGAACTACAACTATTTCTCACCTACTTGTGCTACTGCTTTCGTTTTTGCTGGCCATAGTAGCTACTAGTAGTTCTACTACTATTAGGACTAGTCGTCTTTTAAACGACCAGCAGCAGCAGCAGCAGCAGCAGCAGCAGCAGCAGCAGCAGCAGCAGAATGGTGTCGCCGCCGCCAGCAGCACACCACCTTCCACTGGAATCACTCCACCATCTTATTCCGACAAGGCTGCTACCGCTCGTTGGCTTGTACACAATACCAACTGGGGTACTATGTCAACTATTTCTTCGAGAGGACAGACACATGGTAAACCCTTTTCAAATATTGCTTCGTTCAGCGACGGCCCCCCTGGGCAATCAACAGGAAAACTTTACTTTCTCCGCAGCGCCCTAGATGCGTCTATGATTGATATTCAACATAATGATGCAGTCTCTTTTGCCCTTTCCGAAGCTCAGACAGGATACTGCCAAGGAAAGAACATTGATGCTGAAGATCCAAGGTGCGCAAGACTTACTCTTTCTGGTCGTCTCAAAGTCGTTGCTTCACAGGATGAAATAAAGATCGCCAAGGATGCTATCTTTACAAAACACCCAGGTATGAAAGGTTGGTACAGTGGCGAAAAGGAAGATGATGCCATGGGTGATCACGACTTCAAGTTCTGGAAATTAGAATTGGACGAGATCTGGCTAGTTGATTTCTTTGGCGGACCGGCAATTATCAGTCCCGAAGCTTGGAATCGAGGAACTGATAAAGAGGGAGTAACTGCAATACTCCCAGACAGTATAGCTTCAGATTCTAACTACACACAAGTAGGATCCGAATCGTCATCGTCATCTTATAAAGCTATACCTGATAATTATTGGCTTATCATGGCAGTTGCTTTTGTTGGAATCTCCACAGCTGCTTTTGTTCTCGGACGGTCTACCACAAGAAGACATTCTTTGAACACTGATTCTTCATTTCAGAAACTCCACAAGGTGAATGACCTTGAGTTACTAGAGGAAGACTGCGCAAGAACTTCAACGATTGTATTTAATTAAGTGACAAGCATCCTAAGTCAGATCCCTCTTGATACTGCAGTTTATTTCGCTGACAAATCGAGCCAGACTTTATGAACGAAATACTACCTGGTATAATTGGACAGCCACTCCTGCATAAATTTATTTCTACATATATATTTACATGATGTAATCATAATGATTCTATCATATACTTATTATAATTGTCACTCGTATTACTATTCACAACAAATTTTTGAACCCTGATATAGAAAGTTCATCAAATAGCAACACTCTCCCATTATATATATATATATATTGGTAAGAAATTTATGCTCAACATGATCTTTGATTTTTCGGTAACACATGCTGTATCCTTTCAAAAGCTGAACCTAACCGCTGGGGCACTCTAGGGAGTTTTGCCGTGTCATGAAAATTCATACTGAAGTGGAAGTCAATAATGCCGAGAGTCAATTCGCTCCATCCAGATCAATGTATTCGTGTTTTGTATCAAACATAATTTAAGAATGGTAGTACAGTAGCACAGTACTTTCACGAACCTTCCACTTGAAGTTGGAATTCCTCTGGCAAGTCCTGACTTTCCAACCAGTGGCCAAACTCATCCAACCTCTTCTCAGCTTCCTTGGCTTCCAAATCATGGTCATGAACAGTATAATCAGTTACCCCATCCCAATATACTACCTCCATGGTTTTCCCTCGCAATTCTTTCCCATTTAATGCTGCTATAGCATCCCCTGCCGCTGCGGGTTGAGTAAACTTGACAATCACCACCCCATCTATTCTACCCTTGTAAAATATTGTAATTTTTTCCACTGTTCCAAATTCATCACATGCTTTACGCAAATCCGTCTCCAAATCCTTTAGAAATTCATCTTCCTTGGCTTCATCTCCCACCCTTTTCAGAGCAGCAGCATCAAACACATTCTTGAGAACTATAATCCTTAATCCCTTGAGACCACCCGTGATACGACCATTTTCCCCATCATCCCATCCCACTGCCTGTAGTTTGGCAAGCCTTGCAACTTTTCTCTTTTTATCCGATACCTTTCTAGCGTTTCCCTCCTTGTATTCCTCCCCATGCTGTTCAAATTTAGCCCTTTGTACCTTGATCTTGTGGACATTTCCAATATATTTTCCATTCTCATCGACAGTTCGAAACGGTGCATCATCCAATATATTTAATGCAAGATCCACCGATTCAGGCCTGGCATAACAAATGGATGCATCTCCCTTGAGTCTACCACCACCACCACCACTACTACTACTACTGCAATTTTTTTCACGATACAATTTCACCCTTGGCTTTTGTGTTTCCGGATTCAACTCTAAGACTCCCACCTTTTTGAAAAACTCAGCCACTTCCTCCTCCGTTGTATCCAATGGTAAATTTGTGACATAAATCCAACACTTTGCATTCTTGGCTCTAAATTTTGTTTTTTTGTGACTCTTGGTGGATGTTTGGACTTGCACACCAGACACTAATAACGACTCCTCAGGAGCGTCACAACGATTACGGTTGTTTGTATTTTTTCGTTGCCCCTGTTTCCGTTTTTTATCGTTGTCCTTGTTTTTGTTGTGGTTGTTTATCCTTGACACTTTTTGGTCGTCAAGTTTCATCCATTGTCCTCCTCCTCCATGTGTATATTTCACATAGATGGTTCCTCCATCGCTCTGATATTCTTCCATGTCATTATCGTCGTCATCATTATTACGATTAGGTTCGTCTTGATCATCATCAACAACAACACCATCAAGAACATCCTTGTCATTTACACCGCCTTCACTACCACGATCTTGTCCACCACCTTCCGTAGATGAAAAGAAATCCAAAAGCAAGTCATTGGCATTCTGTTCCTCCGAGGAATCAAGACGTTCCTTTTGGTCATTTTTGACAAGAGGAGGTTTGGAGATATTCTGTTCTTTTTTCTTCTCCTTGTGCAGCATGGGATCCACAATGTTAACACAGAGATCCACACAATCTTCAAAAGCTTCCATGGCAGTCATCAAATCCGGTAATTCTGCAATCCGTGTCCATTGACGATTGTGAAAAGTAGGAGACGGTGACCACACTCTTGTATCTTCCGACACGACATTACAATATTGTTGCTGTTGCTGTTGTCGTTGTTGCTGTTCTTCTTCTTCTTCTTTTTGTGAAACATTCTCCTCCTCTGCCATTTCATTCTTGTGGTGGTTGTAATTGTTGTTGTTGTTGTTCTTGTTCTTGCACCGATAATAAAGCACAGCCAACTCACGACATGAAATAGGTCCACAAGACTGCTGTGTAGTAGATGCAGCAGCCGCACCACCAGGTGTGGAATAATACCAAAGACAAGAGGCCTCTTTTAATATTGGCACATCTCGAATGGCCTTCCAGCCACCTTGATCAAAGGTTTGAGTGAAAGGATCATAGGCAAGTACCATGGTAGTTTCCTTAAGGAAGGAGGAGGATGATGAAGTGCTAGTGCCAGTCTTGGTAGTACTAGTGGTATGACTCTCATTATTAGTGCTACTACTAGTTCTACTAGTACTACTACTACTAGCAGGACAAAGAACACGACATATTTGTTGGACTGAAATAGCGTGACTTGAAGGTTGTTGTGTGATTGGGTTTTGGTAATAAAATAAATTTGCTAATGCCAAGTTCTTCATTTATTTTTGTTTTATTGTAGTGAGTTTAGTTACTGTAGAGTGTATATAGTGTAGTTAGTTAGTTTGTAGGAATTAATTAGTAGTCAATGAATGAAAATGAATATATTATAATAAATAAAAGAGATGTGCATCCATTGCGTTTACTACTATATATATATATATATATATATATATGTTTGAATCAGCCAGACTCTTTTGCTCTCTCTGTTTGTTTGATGCGATCTGTGGTGTGTGGTGTGTATGCTATGATGTTGTGTTGTCATGATGCAACCTCATGCAACACCATCGACTCGAACACAGGCCTTTTAGGCTGCCCCGCACCGTAACGTAAAATGTAAATCCTCACCTCACGTATTTTCGCAAAAGG
>JAAMXU010002569.1:0-15214 GCA_019693545.1 Chaetoceros muelleri
TCATCTAAACAGTTGCTGGCCAATTGACGTACAGAAAATACGTAATTACCGCAACCTCCTGATCTCCGACCCCTCCTCTCATTATTTTATTTATATATTAGATTCTCTCTCTACATTCTCTACAACAGCTCTCTCTAGCTAGAGCTAGTATCGGCATCTCTATCAAAATATCAAAACATTAGTAATGACATTTTTTTCTTTCACTCTTTACAATCCACGCACGTGGTAAAGACATGGATGGCATTGACAATATCAAGACAACAATTCTCAAAGTTTGAACATGCTGATACGTTCAGAAATACTTAAAAGGTCTTTCTCACTTTTTATAATTTGTGTACTTGTGTGTAGTAATTAACTAGAGTTGGCTGACACTTTTGGAAATTCCACATGAAATTGCAGTTTGCTTACAAATCTGTATGATCAATCATAATTCATCATGACCCTTTCCACAAATATATTCAATCGCCTTGGGAAGAGCTTCCTGCAAACTCTCCGCTGCCTTGTGCAAATTCTCCATAAACTCTTCTTGTGTCGGCTTATCCCCGTCCACTATATCCGTCACAACCTTGAGTCCAAAATGTGGTGTCTGATGCAATTCACAACTCCAAGCAATCGCTGCCGCCTCCATATCCTTGACAGAAGCCTGATTCTGATCCATGTGAAAAAGATCCAAATCATGCGCATCGAGAGAATTACCAGTTGTACAAACTCCCATTTTCGCCTGGATGGAGGATGCAAGGTTGATCACCTGTGCAGATTCTATTTTACCAATTCCGTAATCTGTAAAGGATGGGATGGGGATTCTTCGATCATGATGTGCCACGGAGGTTGTGAGGTATACATCACCAATTTGTGCACCCATTTTTTGAAATCCACCGCATGTTCCAGCATTGATGAGAAGATCGACTGTTGTATCCGTGTTTGTATGGCTGTTGCTATTTAATTTGGAGAGGGCCAGATAGGTGGACAATGCAGCAGGTATCGTTCCTACATTGTCGACTCCCGTCCCATGTACCATATCTTTGCCATTGGTAATGACGGTAAGGTTGCACTGATGATGAGTTCCTTGGTATGCCAGAAATGGCGTTGTGGCGGGGAAGAAATCTGGAACGGATTCAAGGGCCAAGTGTTGAATAAGAGGAGCAGCTTCGGCCTCCATGGCTATGGCAATGACAATGCTGATTGATGGGATAGTAAAGTTTTTAGCAAGTGAGAATGTGCAAGACGCAAAAGATGGACAAAAATACAACACATTCACATTTTACTGCTGTTTTGGTGACGGAACTCTTATCATCTACTCTAGAGAGAGCAGCTAGAAATGGCACACAAACTTAATTACTTACTTGTTAATCTTGTTGGCCGTCATGGTGGTTAGAGCCTGAGCAAAATGAAATGATGATGGTAATAAAATTGCAGCAGCTAAGAAGACGGTGGTGGCAAGGGATGTTAATTGAGATAATGATGATCGTGACGGTATTCGGAATGTTGATGGATTCATGGCAATTTTTTATGTGTAATAATACACTACCCGGGGACTGTTACTGTTTTGTTGTTCTTTCTTGTGTGCGGCTTTTGTGGCTTTGTGTAGGTACCGGTACTTCTTTCGGTTTTTTGTTGATGGCATCACCTACCGGTACCTGTTACTACGTACAGTAGGGCAGGTAGTAGTATGGCCAGGTGCGACGCACGAACGAAGGGCATGCTGTACAGTGTATGTTCTACAGTATGTCTCTCTCTCTCTAGAGAGAGTGGACTGTACGGTAGAAACTTACACAGTAATGTACCGATACTGACTGACTGAGTTTGGCTATTATCTATTATCTCAGTTATTAACCAACCGTGGGATGCAGATGAAGAGTTGAAGAACGTACAGCAGTACAGTACAGTAGAATCGAAGAACGTCCTCCTTTGGATTGATAATAATAATAATAGCAATGTTAGTAGCAGTGATGGTAGTCGCAGTGGTTCAGGATTATATGGTAACTTGAGATTATCCATGATGTTACGGTACGAACTTACTTCCTATAGATTGGTTGGTGGTACTGTAGAACTACTACTATAGCTAGGTGGAAAAGAAAGAAAGAAAACATGGGGTCGACCGACGTTTGGTTGATGGTGGGATGCATGGATGGATGGATACAGAGTGCAGTCTGTCATGACTAAAATTCAACGGTCAACGAAATAAAAGAAAGAAACAATCTTTCTTCACTTTTTGTCTTGTCAGTCTATGTGCAACTTCCTCGATCTATACATGGTGGACCCAAGAACTAAGAAGAAGATAGTGTGTTGACGGTGCAATGCAGTAAGAAAGGTCGCATACTGTTTCTTTTTGTTTTTATAAAATACGCCTATCTTCCAATTGTTGTGACAAGAACGGAAAGCGATAAATCTTCCGTTTGGTTCCAGACATCCAGAAAGGATTCTTTCTGGACCTGTACCTTTGTGCCGGACAGAGTCGGCGACGGTTGAAAAGGAAAAGTAGAAACTACTCCTTTTCTAGATTAAGCATCCTTTGAGGGTTCCAGTGACATACAAGAAACGACAAACCATAAAATACATCACGACCATTTGGGCATAAAAAAGATACATTTACAATTTATACATGTGTATGCATTCGATTGAATTATTTCCTTGGTCATTCATTCATTCATTCATTCATTCGCCGCAACCTTATTTTGTCTTTAAGCCACTACATCATACTCAATTATTTTAAATTCGCCTTAGTGAATTGAAACACCATGTTTTTATCATCGTCGTCCTGGGTTCTATTTGCCAGTGTCTTCTTGTTGTTCCACTCTACCATGGGAGGAGAAAATAATATGACGTCCATGGTGGATTTGGCACAAGATTATAATCAAGAAATTAGTGATGGGCTGCGTCATAATTTGATTGTGTTGTCCTATGGTGGTGGTTCCATAATCAGCAAAAATGATACCACCACTGACACACCGCATTCTGACAATCGCACTTTATTCTTGCGTCGTAAGCGACAGCTTTTGGTGGATGCAGATATGACATTGAATTACGGACCTGGAGGTTGGTGTGAATTGTGTGGACAAGTGGATGACTATTCCTGCGACAGAGGAATTCACAATGCAAATTGGAATGGAGGTGTGAGGACATTCCAAGATCCTACGGCGTGTGGTGCCATGTATGTGAAAGCTACTGTCTACGGTGGTGATTTGGGGGCTGTGTCTCTCAGGGTGTTTCTAAATGATGTGTTGATTGGCGAACAAATGTGGCAAGGTTCTCCTTTGTGTGATACTTGTACCAGTGCCGTGTTTGAGTCTGCGATAAGAAGGAGTGGAAGCGATGGTGGTGGTGGTGGTGGTTACGTCGTGGGTGGAGAGAATAAGATTCAGCTTGTACCTGTGGGAGATGACGATCCGGATTTGTTGCCTGCCATTTGTATACAAAGGGTGGAACTGGATCTAATGGATTTTATGAGCTGTGCTCCCAGTGGTTCTCCCAGTCATGTACCAAGCGTGGAACCTAGTTTGGAACCTACAATCCATCCAAGCAGTGCACCAACATCTTATCCAAGCAGTGCACCAAGCACACTGTCTGGAAGGCCATTGAAACTTACTTTTCGTGCCTCCTCGTCCTCAATGAAACAATTCTTACCGTCATCATCTGCCTTACTATCTCCCAATAGTCCTGACAAACTCTGCCTCAAGACGGAAAAAGTCCAACGAAATCAACACATTGTCCTTGGACCCTGTTGCACCAGTGCATTACACACCACCGATAGGTATCGTCATTCCAAACCAGTTTGTAACATCAAAGATCTTGAGAAACAAATTTGGTTCTTTGATGGGAATAATCAGCTTCGTCTCCATGCTTATCCAGACTATTGCATTCGTATCAAAAAAGGGCGCAAGTTGATATTGGACAATCAGTGTGATGGTGCTGGAACAACAGCCGTAGATGCTGCAACAAGTAGCATTGCAAATAAAGTGTACAGTACTGAATCATCGTCTTCAAAATCCAATAAATCTCATCAACGTACAACCATTGCCAAATTCTTGGTGCAAGAATCATTGTCCAGTGACACCTTGTGGATACAGAACGATCATGGTGCAACCGTGGTGTTCAGAAACAGGATGTTTGTTTGTGTGAAGAAACCAAAATCTGCAAAAGGTTCCTTCTCCTCGCGATCAAAGTCAAGAAAGGGAAACAAGTCCAACAAGTCTGAGAAATGCAAGTCTAGTAAAGATAGGAAATCGTCAAGGTCGCTGAAAAGTTCCAAATCGTGTAAAAGTACTTCGGAATCAAATATGATCAAACAACGGAATAATATTTTGAAGCTTTATACGTATAGTGATAATGGTTCAATGAGAGACGATGTGATTGGAAAAGGACGGTGGTCATTTGAATTTCAATCCTCCTCTATTTGAGTGAGTTTTACAACCATCTTTCTCAGACAAGAACTAGACCTGCACTTATCTGACTTGGGTTGTTACTAAGATGAAAGAAGGAATGAGGAGACGCAAGCCAACGACCAATAGGAGACGAATGCTGCTTTGATGATTGGTATATGTTTCAACCGGGGAGCAAGAAATGGTTGGCCTTTGTTAATGTCTGTGCAATCAAAACTATCATGAATTAATGAATATTAATCATGTTTGAATAGTTCTGTAGTTCTACCTCGTCGTGTTCTTTAACATGTTGAATGAAATGATTCTTTCAAAAATCAGCAGCAACCGGCCTGAAGAGTCCGTCCTTGTGTATTTTAATATATCTTATATCTGTCATCTGTCTTCTCTACCTATTAGTACCACTATCTCTTTTCTCTGTGATCGGTGATCG
This sequence comes from Chaetoceros muelleri, assembly GCA_019693545.1. NCBI lineage: Eukaryota > Bacillariophyta > Thalassiosirophyceae > Chaetocerotales > Chaetocerotaceae > Chaetoceros > Chaetoceros muelleri. Next base: position 4,810 of record JAAMXU010002569.1, read on the forward strand.
GTCAAGTCGTGTCAATCACGTAGGTCTAACGTAAAGTACCGGTACCACCCTACTAGCACAGACTTTCAAGCGAATTATGAATTATGAGAGAATGTACCGTGGGGTCGCTACATACAACAAGCTGTAGGCGGTAGGTACAGTTCCTACCACATGGAGTCTTGTAGAGAAGCGTAACAAGAACCAATCGCTGCAAAGTTTGTACACATGCTGCTTCTATATATATTTGAATGGTATATATGCTATGATATACTCAATTCATCACCACATACCACTCAACATTTCCATCTAAAAGAATACACCAAAAAGTAATAAATAGACAGACAGAGACGGAAAAGTGATGGCACGTACAAAAGAAACAGCTCGTCGAAGTTCCATTGATCCTTCCAGACCACGACCGCGAGTTGCAGCATCCGCTCGCCGAAAAAAACGCATGAGGCCAGGTATGCAACACGAAGACAAACCTTATCACTCTGTGAATGAGTACTGCTTTGTATTGCGAAAATTTGTACTTTATTGATCAATTATCGTCATCTAATGCACTCATCACATCATTATCATGGATCCATGTGGCTTTGTATATGAATCTATTCTTACTTTACAGGAGAAAGAGCCCTCAAGGAGATTAGAGCCTATCAGCAATCGACAGATCTATTAATCCGTCGATTGCCTTTTGCGCGCCTTGTCCGAGAAATTCAAATGAGCTTGACACGGCACCCCTACCGGTGGCAGGGCAGTGCAATCTTAGCTTTGCAAGAGGCAGCAGAGGCCCATTTAGTTGGATTGTTTGAAGATTGTAATTTGTGTGCTGTGCATGCAAAACGGGTGACTATCATGCCCAAAGATATGCAACTTGCGAGGCGTATTCGTGGTATACATCGGGAGTAAATTGTTGGTTCTTGTTTTTGATTTTGATGAGGATATGTTTTTATACCACATGGAACCTGGATATTCATATAGTTCTTTGTGGGTTCTCCATTTGTATCGAGAATGATTTGTATGACAGCGACATGAATGAATCCTTTAGTTATTAGCTACATACACAAGATTTTCGATCTTTCTTTTACAGATGTATCAATTCAACAATCACGTGGTGATTTATCATCTCATGTGTTGAGACGGTAAACGCGTACATTCCTACCGTACCTGTTTGATTTGGAGTTTCTGCAGGAGGTCTGATGGACATTGGTATCAAATAATAATGTGCATCGTCTTGCAAAGAACAAGTGAAGGAGTAACACGGCTTGCTTATCATTTGACGTTTGACTCGTCATCACCTTTCCGATCAATGATAATTTAATTTTTAACGTACTGCAGGCCCCAGAACCCGCCCCGGCAGGCAATAGGCTTTGAGAACGTGAAAAACAAGGAATATTTGTGAATTTTTTCAAGAGAAACTGGCGGTTTGGTTTGATTGATCAATGAAACTAGCGTAATGCAGGACACAAATAATTATTTCATTAATTTTTATAGAAATGAGCTGATTACTTAGAAACTAGAAACCACAACTAGCTAGTCGTCGTTTCAAAAATATGGGCCTCATACATTTTGACTTACCCTCCTAACGCGTTTTGACGCGTGCCTTAGAGTGACCACGTGCGCACGACTAAACTCGAAAACTGGTGTGATATTGTATTCTTCCTCCTCTCGCCGAAATGCGAGGGGATAAAGTTCAATGTCAAGCAATGATAAGTTGTTGAATGTCAGAATGCATTGACAACAACCCAAACACCAAATCCATACCTGGATACGACACTGGGAAATTTTGAGCGCAACCAAACACCCAACCCTCTTTGCTCTGTTTTGATAGCAGTTCTGACTCTGCTGATACCTTTGTTTGTTTGTACAACAATTTGTCGGTCGGCTGGTAGGCTTTGTAATTTGTATAAAGTTGAATGACAACATCGTTCACTCTACTGTATCTTCTATCTTACTTACTACAGCTATATGATAATTACTAGACGCATGACGAATAAGTGACCACATATAAATAACTTTCAATTCTAATTATGATTCAGATACATGTTTGTTGTCCAAGTACAATTCTTTCAACATCTTGGAAGGGACCAAATAGCAGCGTTGAACATCCAATGGGTCAATTCTTGAGCACATTCCAATGACTTCACCTTTCTCGTTCAAACAAGGACCTCCACTGTTTCCTTTCTTTGCTGCACAAATGACTAAAATTTCAGACCTTGGAATAAACCGATCACTATTGAGGAGCAATGACTTATCAACTGTATTTCTCTTTCGACTGACATACCCCATCCTGATTCCAACTCGACGACCAATATGATGAAGTTTTTCTTCTTCATTCGCTAAAAGTCCATCTCCATCTTGATCAAAGCCAATCAAACTTATTTGATCTTCCACCTCACAACTTGTTTGCAACTTCAAGTCGACCATTTGTCTGAATGGTTGTAAGATCTCCAAGCTTCTGATATTTTTTCTCTGCATTGATTCTTGTTCTGGCGTAGTATAACTTAAACTGCTGCAATCATTCCAGCAGGATGCAGAAACATTGCCTGTGATTCTCAAGAGGCATGCATCAACACCTTTACTACCTGCCGCAATGATTTCTGCAGTGTACATGAATTTTGCCTCGTCTCCACCACTTGCACGATCATCTTCTTTCTGGGTTATGATGCCGACAATAACTTGAAACCCCTTCATATCAACATCAAGGTTGCTGCTCATTAAATTACTACTACTACTAATATCCGTAAACGTAGAGCTTACAGTAGTAGCATCATCTCCATCATGATCACCATTACCCAATTTCTCCATATTGCAAAAAGTATGCAAGGCTGTCATTATAAGACCACGTTTTGAATCAACGAAAAAGCCTGTAGCAACATCCTCTACTGCCTGAGATTGAACATTCAGTTTCCCAACAAGAACCACAGAAGAAACTATATTTTTCATGGCTTTCTTCCTCGTTTTGGTGTTGTCGTCCTTGTCAGCCTCCTTCTGCTTATTACCATGCCATGACAACAATGCCCAATGTTGGAAAAGGTTGGATTCCATGAGTTCCATGTGTTTGCACAATTCCTGGGTGACGGACCTGCCCAACACGGCATGCAAAACATTTCCAGAATGGAATATTAACGCATACAGAGATCCAACCGATACAGCTATCCCGGAACAAACACCATATACATAAGACATTTGAATGCAAGGTTTTCCCCACCACAACCAGCAGTATTTCTGTGACATTTTCCCTACAAAATAACCAAACATAATTCCCATGGCCGGTCCTACAACAAAACCATGCATGATTACAAAGTACAATTTCCAATAGGGAATAGTATTTGCCACGTGGCCATCTGGAGAACGCCAAATGTACCAGTCTTGATAACTCTTGATGTCGTCCTGCTGCTGCCCATTGAGTCCTTCCTGCACTATGACTCCTGCGTGTTTGCAAGAACATGAAGAATTCTCCTCTTTGCTTCTCGTGTGCTGGTGAAATGATGGCAATGACAGGGTACTCATAAACAGGTCACATGCATTCCGAATCATGGGGCGGACAAATAATGTAGCCACACTCTGTTTTACACTTTCTTCTGGCTTACCCTTTTTTCTACGAATCTTCCGATAAAGACGAACAGCATAAATAAATCTTACAACGTACATGATGGGTATCCACAAGATTGCAGTCACAACCAACACATGACTACGACGTTCATTCTCATGGTCCCATTCCACACATAACCATTCAAAAAAACAGGCAGTATTCAACGAAAGCCAGGTGAGGATGATGGAGAATGCAAATAAGAAATGTTTCTCTGCTTTTGCAAGTTTTGATTTATCCAGAATGTGGCATCCACCACGGTTCCTTCCCTGACCAGCAGAACCATTACCATCCTCATGTGTTTGTTCAGTGCATTGTTTGTTCTGTGCACAGTAGTTACAACATGTTTCCAAATACAAACGATTTCTTGCTTGAACAATGACTGCTGTCTGAAAGTAAGATGCAAACGCCAATGTCGGATTTTGTTCATGTTTGTCCCACCAGTCCTCCTTATTTCCTACACTACTGCTATTGCTTCTTTTTGTTGTTTGTCCTCCTCTACTAATGCTACTACTGGACTCATCTTGACCATTATCCTCTGTACAAGAATCACTTCCTCGCCCTTCTTCTTGGTCGGTAGTGCTAGTAAGGCTGCTGTTCTTGCTGCAATTATCATTGCTGCTGTTCATTTGCCTTGCAAGGACCACTGACACAAAGGGCAAACAAACAAAAATGGCCCCCAATCCAGAGATAGATCCAAGGACAGCTCCTACACTGGGTGCCCATTGAGTGACGATCCCGGCTTCATAACATAACTTCCCAAGGGCGTATCCAATAACACCCCCAGTCAATGTCCCGAGGATATGAAATAGGCGAAGAATAATTACAAATGCCATCACAGGAGGAACCTCCTCATAATCATGGTTGTCATTGTTAAAGTCGTCATGATTGTTGCTTCGATGATTTCGTCTTCTATGATCCGTTTCAAAACTACCACCAAATTGCTTTTGTTGCTGTTCGACATACAGTAAGAATTCACGCAGCAATGGAAAGAGTCTTTTCTTTATGGTCCGTTTTACGGCTGCAGAATAAAGTGGCCATGACCAATTGACAACACTGATGGTCCCTATTGCAAACAAAAGTTCTTTACCATGTTTTGTAACAATATCATTTATTAGGATTGTAATGTCGGCATGGTTCATTATTTCACAATCGTTTTGTCGATTAGTAGTATTCTATTTTATTATTCTATATCGATCCTTGTGATGGTACTTGGGTGTATGATGCGACGTATCTTTTTTTGTGGGAATCAGGCCAAACACCCAAAACCCCAAGACAGTACAGTGCAGTAGTAGAGGAATTGATAAAAGTCACATACTGTAGTCATTTAGGAGACTTTTAGGAGTCATTCTTACTAAAAGTTTCGGGTACCCGGGTACATAGTGCCTGTATGGTAATGGTACTGCAACTCTTACAGTATTACGACTGTACAATCTGTGCAGTACAGTACAACCACACATTTTCCTTGAGTACTGTACGACGATTTTAACTTTTTACAACTTACACAAATCAATCTCTCTTTTCTGTTTGATCCATTCCTTCACTCACTAAAACTAAAAAAAAGCAATCAACATCAAACTATTAAAAAATGAAGCCTGCCACATTAGAACAACTCAAAGCATGTCAATTCTCAAGTTGGTATCCACAATTTCGACGTGTCAAACACAGCAGTAGCTACCGTCAGGAGGAGGAGGAGGAGGATGCTGTTCTGACACGAAAGGAACCATCGCCAGCACGTTTACGGAACAATGTCACCATACGTTCCATCATTATATCACCACTTCCGAAAGAATTTCTACATTATCTCAAGAGTGACGGGATTATTTTGCCAAAGGGGGCTGAGAAAGTGAGTTCGTTTCTCCCCACCGACGTGGATCAGGATAATGTGGATGATGATGAAAATGATGAGAATAGTACTCGTCATGACGAGGAGAATGACAGTGATCAAGATTCAACCGAGATGACGAGGCATAAGTTTTATTTTCCACAGTTAAATCAGCAGATACAAAATGCCTTGGATACATTGGGACCCTGTCTGCCCAAATTGAATTGGTCGGCTCCAAGAGATGTCAGTTGGCTAAATGAGTCAACGTTGAAATGCAGTACTGTAGGAGACGTTTATTTGCTTCTTAAATCGAGTGACTTTTGCATGTTTGATTTGGAACATGCCTTGGATGGCATTGATTTACACCATCAGGGAAATAATGGGAATGATACCACTGATGCTGCTGCTGCTGCCGGCTGCAGTAATGGTCCTATCAGTTTAGAAGAAAATATACAATATGAATTAGTATTGAGAAAGTGGAGTAACCTTCATGCCAGTATGGAGTTTCGTTGTTTTGTGAGCCATCATAACTTGGTGGGGATATGTCAAAGGAACCATGCAGAGTATTATCCACATTTACCAAAAGAATGCAACAAGATCAAAAGGCTCATTGTGGAGTTTTTTACAGTGTACATTCAGCATTACTTTGCAAATGGGAAGATAGCAGATTATGTGTTTGATGTCTATGTGGATAAGAATGATTGTGTGTGGCTGATTGATTTCAATCTATGGAGTACGAGGACTGATGCCTTGATGTTTACATGGGAAGAACTCTTAGAAATGGCATCTTGTAGTACTAGTGTGGATCAGGAGGGAAATAAACTCGACAAAGAAGACGATGAAATAGAGATGAGAGTCGTCATGAATGAGAATGAAATTCGGTTTGATCCTCTTGCTTCATATCGTGCACCGATTGATACAGTAGCTTTAGCAAAGGATCCAAAAGGAGAAGGATTGCAATCGTTTGAGGATTTCATGGCCATGTGTGCCAAGCCATCTGACCTTGTTTCAGATGACGAGGACGACGCATAGGAGTAGAATGAAAAAACAATGCGCAGAATGTGCATGAAAGGAATGATTCAAAGTATAATTGTTTCGTGGTCATGTGCATGTTGGATATGTTCATACATAAAGACTCTTATTTTCCAGGAATATGCAACAGCAAGCTCCTGTCCAAAGATATCCATCCATGTGTGCGTATTATTTTAAAGAAGTTCCATGACTGTATTGTTTTCTATTCCTTTGTTCGCAGTTATGTCAGGCAATTGGCCCATTTGCTCAAGAATTTGCATCTCCAAAACCTTCAATCTCGCTTTTTGGACCCTATTTTGTCTCCAGTACCACACAATGCCGATGATCATGACACTTGTGATACAACAGGCCGCGACAACGTTGAGGATGAAGGTATTGGGTTGGGGCAGTTGGTCATCGTCTGATTCAGCTACAAAGTCGATGTAAGAATTGATAATCATTAGGACAGAATCAAAGGCACCGTGCAATAATATAGAAGGGAAAACTATCTTCCCAACACCAAAGCTACTGCCCTCCTGATCGACTTCCAGAAACTTTTTAATAACGCCAATACTCTGAATTCCTGCACATAGAGCATGAACAGGGAAAATAGAACGAAATAAAAGCATGGTGATTTCTTCTTGTGTGTTACTTTCACCCAAGAAAAATACATAAATGAAATTTTCAGCACATGCCAAACCAACTGCCGTGCTTATCATGGCAATGGTCAAAGCCGCTGCTCTTTGCCTAACAGTCCTTACGTCTTTCATCTCCGTCTCTTCTTCATCGCCGTTGTTTTTACCAAAGGGAAACCTTCTTTTGGTGCTGGGGCTTATTCCTCGGTGATTCTTCCGTCCATATCTAGAACTCTTGGAAGAAATTGATGACTCAAATGATCCGACTCTCGATTCCATGGCACTGGCATTATTGCTGCTGTAAGGGTAAGCTTCCCCGCCTCCTACCCTGGACTGAATGTTTTGCTTGGACCTATCTAAACCTGTTAAAAAAATCAAATCGGGATGTTCCACTGACCGAAATGTGTAGTATTTGCAAAACTCCTCTGACGCCGCAGCGACGAGAAATGCTTGGATGACATCTCCAACAATCAAGAAGTAGCGATAATCATTGTAAAACCAAGCCCCGATGGCATCATTATTGATTAGCATGACAATCAACGCAAAGACATAGTAGAATCCCATGAGAATATTCACCACAATAACCTCCATTAAAAATGCCATGGGAGTGGCAATGATAAATCCAGCAGCAAAGAACTTTATCACTGCATCTAAACTCAAGTCACTCTTGTGGAAAAACCCATGAAATATTCCTGTGAAAGAGAAGCAACAAAAGCACTTGAGGTTAGAAAATATCTTGATGTTGTCTTGTTCATGGATCAGCGTCACAACTTACCCAGAACCATAAAACTCTGAATGAATGTCATCATGAGGACACAAGCGTCGGCCCAAGAGAAAAACGCCAAAGGATTCAATCTCTCCGTCACAATAATGATAACAGTGACCGAGATAAAAGTTGCCAGAATATATCTACTCAACTTGCTCAGGGCTGCAAAATGCGATTTCCAACTATACCTCTTGCCATGAGTTGATTTCCACTTTTGTCTCAAGAAATAAACATCTTTGTAATATTCCTCAAAAGGCTGGTGGGTAAGATAATCCACTCTCTGGTCTTTGGGAGGTACCAACAATCTAGCTTCTCTTGCTTCCTGTGCCAATGCACAAATAGAAAAACACTGAACCCAAAGCCTACAACAACACCCACAACAGAGACTGGAAAGTTTCCGGAAGCCCCAATTCATACAGTCAGGTTCCTGCTCTGCACTTTCCTCTATTTTATCCACGGGGTAACATCCACACAGGGTATGGCTACATGCTCCATCGTACTTTGATTCTCTGGTCATTTTTATATCCGTCTTGTTGAAACGCCTACGAATATTTCGAATGTTACCACCACTGCTACTGCTGCTACTACTGATCCCATAGTATGCCTTATCATCTTCCATACGTGCCTTCAATACAGCAAATCTTGTCCTCATTCTACTTCTTCTTCCAAATGTTCCCAAAACTACAAAGAACAATACCCATAAAACAGACCGAATGTTTCTAGCAATACTTTGATCATTCCAAATATTGGTACTCTCTCCTCCATACAAGGATCTTTGTTCTTGCAATGGTTGTTTCGACTCATGTTTCCATTCCACATTTTGTTTCCGTTCTGCAAACAAAATATCCTTTCCCATGGTTTCCAAAGGAAGCCAAAATCTATCCCTATAATCTTTGAGTCTCATGACATTGCGTATGCGATGATTATACAAGTCATGTTTTGGATGTTTCTCGACAGTATATTCCAAACCTCGGCCTCCATTAGCATTGCCATTGTAATATTCGTTGGCATTGTCTTGATTATCTCCATTTTCATCATTGTAATAACCATAATTGCCATTGCCATTGTTATTTACGTAATAATCATAATAATACTGCCCGGAATGATTTTGCACAGATGCAGCACTAGTAGATCCAAAACCCCAAATAACATAAGTCACAACAATCGCCACAAGAGTCGACAAGAGACAAAGCGCCAGAATCCTAGACGGTCCACGAAATTCTTTCTCCAACTCCTCTTGATTCACCAATACCTTTCGTTTCTGATTCCGTACATGAAGCAAATGTTCCGTCCGACATGAACTCAGTATACCACACCATGCTGCACTAGGACATACAATGGTCTCATCCAAAAATAAGGAAGAGATGGAGGTGCTAAAGCCCCTGTACCGTTTGAAGGCCTGCGATTTGTGACTTTTGTATTGATGAGTACTATTATTATTGGGGGTTGTAGGAGTCAATATCCTTGGGGGAAAGTGAGAACTGATGGCATAGGTACTAATAGGACTCGGAGGACGGTAGGCACCCTTTGTACCATCTGTGGTATCTTGATAAGCATGTCCTATTTGTAGTGTTCCTTTTTCTTTTCCTCCTTCTTGTTGCTGTTGTTCTTCTTTTTGCTGCTGCTGCTGTTGCTGCTGCTGTAATAGAGCAGAAGAAGACTTGCGAAAGATACGTGACATGAAAAAAGGTCTAGTGGACGATTTTCCTCCCTTGTGATTTTGGGGTGTATTTCCTCCTCCTCCTTCTTCTTCTTTTCCATGAGTCGATGTATCCTGCATTATATTGAAAGTGAATTTGGCAATGCTTGAGTTATCTTGGGCAGTATGCTGATGAAATGGCATTTTTTCGGTCGTATCAAAATGTGGAAGGCAGGCAGGAAGGCAGTGAGTGAGGGTGACAATACTGGATTAGAGAGCTCCGTCTCTGCTCTCTAGAGTAGATCTGATCTTTACTAAAACCACGTGTATACTATGTATCTATTAGAAAATATAAAGCGATCTCTCTTCACGTCTGTCTCGAGTGAGTTTTGTCTCTCTCTCTTTGGTTGTGTGCAGTTAGCAGTTAGGTGTGCAATGAAAAAAGTCCTGTTTGTTGTTGCATCACACTACCATTATTGCGTGCATCACCACACACATGTTCCTATCTACAGTACTGTGTTTGTACTACTACTGATGTGTACGGACGGAGTATCTCACAGCGAACACACCAAAAAATCAAAAGCGATAGAGTATACGGGAAAGGTAGTACAGTACACCGTGTACAATACCGTACCCGGGAATATTTAGACGTTTGCTGTTGGGCCGTTGTGGTTGGGGCAATGGCAGCCATGTGTGCGATTCGGTACTGTAGCGAACGGTTGTGAAAGGAAGTGCAAAACCTCTAAAAAACTAAAAAAAGTACCAACGGTCATTATTGTGTCATGGGGGTGGTACGTTCACATCTGGTATTAAGACTCTACTGTATGATGTAGTACTGTACCTGGTACCCAGGGTACAAAACGATTCTTGACCATTGGCCGTTTTTTTTGTGGGTGTCTACATTACAAAATATATCACATATCTGTTCCTTGGCAGGAGGCGACCCCATCAATCAACAGAA
>JAAMXU010002570.1:1086-13424 GCA_019693545.1 Chaetoceros muelleri
TTTAAAAGACTCAACAATCAAACTGGGGTCCATCAAACCAGGTGGTAAACCATGAGCCCCAATGGTCGAAAAAGCAGGGTGGGAGGTTGAATTGGCTGGTGGTGGTGTTGCAAAGTGATTGGTGTGATTTCCTTGTGGGGCATATTGATTTGGCATAGTCTGGGGAGCATGAGGGACGGTATTTGCTGGGAATGGGGCGTGATTGTAAGGTGGGGAATGAAATGTTTGCTGATGGGCCGATGATGCATGGGGAGACGAAAAAAATGGTGTCGACGTAGCTGCTGCTGCTGGAGTAGTAGACTGTCCTGCAGCTGCTCCTCCTTGGGAAGTAAAACCACCTTGAAAAGAAGGAGATGCATAGGAGGGCGTCTCTAGCAGAAGAATAAATGAATACATGTCATATTGTAATCCTCCAGCTCAAGTGTTTATTATTTCAAGTGTACATGTGTATGTGTGTTGCTCTTCATTTCTGGTTGCAAACAAAAATAGGCCATGCTCAAGTAAGTTGACGACGAGGAGATCATACTCCCGAGAGATCATGACAGTTGTTACGAACCCCAGCAGCAGGCAGATATTCCTCAGATTGGTTGTTTTGTTGATAGCTTGACGGTGACCACCAATTCATCAATGTGGCTTATCCCATCGTCTCCTCTCCAATTTTATCCCTTCACCGCGGCTCCTATGGAATAAAGAGTGAAAATCATCAAGGCGAAGAACTCCTGCTGCATACAACTTCTTAACGCACCTCTGTCTGTTTTTTCTACTCTGCCACAAAAGTGCTACCACATCATCCCATCAAATGCACAATGTCCATCTCTCTATCATTTTACAGTGAACTGGCCGCCTTCTTGTGATACTAATAGAATCGGAGCACCGAGACAACTGATACTTTGGCGATGAAATACATTATCCCATGTTGGCAACAATCGACCTGAATTCTCCTTAGGCAAAGAAAAAATCCAACAATCCACAACTTTTTTAGAAATAATCGATAACTTGCTGACAAGACGAAGACGATAACATGGCAAGTCGGCAAGTCGGTGGAGGTGAAGGTGTGCATCTCCGCAACAGATTAGTGAAGTTAGCTCATGCTGACCGATGCTAGCACATGCCTTCTTGGATGGTTCGATGCACAGCCAAAGGACAGAGTACTTCCAGCTCTGCTGCACCTTCAAGCCAGCATAAACAACATCCAGAAAGGAGCAGGACATAAAGTCCGGCACCCCCCTTCTTGTAAAAAAAGATGAAGGCTAGTTGTAGATTGAAGACGTCGATCAATGTGCTTGAAGTATTCTGGTTGATTGTAAGAGAAAGGGGGGGGGTGTTGTTCATCACTGTTTCTCATTGTCACTGTACTCTGACTCGTTCACACCACAGATGACACTTGTCACTGAACAAACAAAGAGATTGAATTGTGCACTGATGAATGAATGGATCTCCGTAGTAGTTGGGTTTATGACAGAACAAAAATAAAGAGGTGAGAAGTCCGCACAACAACAATTCGCCATAATGACTTACTCCTTATAGTTTATCCTGGGGAGATCACGAAGGCGGAAGGATGACATGCTCAAGACATTCCCAAGATTATCAAAGACTCGGTCGAGTCCAAGTGGCTCAATGTCAGTAATCATGGAGGGGACAAGAGGATTTTCAGCTTCACTCTCATTGGTGTCCTCCTCCTCCTCATCAACACACTTGGATTGTTCCTTGGTATTGTCAAATGATAAGTTATCCCGTAGAGCATCTATGTCACGGACACTATGGATTATAAGTCTTTGATTTTTCCTCCCTACAAAGACTACATGGAGAAGAAAAAGAATGATCCTACCATGCGGTACTACCTACTAGAACCGCCTCCTACAAGAATCCAGAAGAAGCGGATCATTGTCCAGGCATTGTGTGCTGTGAGGAGGGCTTTGCTCGAAGAGCATGTCAAAGAAGGTAACATCTATCTTGTTGTTGTTGACTCCCGTTTGGATATTTTGGATACATGCCTTATTCTTGTACATGATTTTGATCTACTCTGGTACAAGAAGTTTAAAAAGGCAAGAGATATTTTCTCATAAGTTATCCTTTGCCCAATCGACGTCAAAAACAAAAGAGATGGTCAATTAAATACAACCGATATGTAGATGAGAAACCTCCTTCTCAATCAGAAAAGGATCTTGAAGAGATTGAAAAGAATTCACCCATACAGATTAAAGCATTCGAAGCAGAATTTTATGTCATCAACACCTTTAGTTGAATCACTGGCTTGGGAGACACTATCTTGAGAGGAAAATGGAGCATTGTTGTTGGTGAAGAAAGAGATCAACTTTGGATGACTGTTTGGAGGTTTGGCTTTGGCCATGATAGTTGTGCCTCCGGGTTGACCTATAGTGAAGGACTTCATCTAAATCACCAAGATGACGATGTATCCTCCTCGTACTGGGTGGGGTAAGATGATATGAACAAGTTGATGGTGTCGCAGAAGAAAATTTCATCCATGATGAAGTGATTGATTGGAAAGGAACAAGAATTGAAGTGAATGGTGCAGTGATGGTGGGCATCGGTCTTGGTCCTTGTTCAGTAGCCAGCCAGATTCTTCACAAGCAAGAATGATTGAAAAACACCAGAGCAAGACAATGACGAAGTATATGGCGGTGATGATTTAGTAGACGATGACTTGCCGCTTGTAGTGAACTGCTGGGGGAAAGAGAGACATAAGAATAATAAAGCCAATTACCAATTGATTCAAACGACGAAAATACAAAATGAAAAGGCAAACAGACGCAACAAACAACGAACCCGCCCAATTCTTGTAGTAGACAATTTATTGAGCAAGGCAGGGTACAATTGATCGCTGCAGATATGTGCAATACAGCAGGTTGCAGGATCTTCTGTATGTGCGCCACTGTGCAGACGCGCAAACTGATCACTGTATCTTTCGCTCGTCTCTCTTCTTTCTCTCCACTACCATCTAAAATCCGCTCTCCAGTACAATCCAAAATAATATATACGTAATACTCTCTTGTATTTTGCACTTGTACAATCCGGCCACCGAACCGTGTTTCTTTTAAAGGGACATAGTGTAATAGGCAACCGATACTTACTAACCTACTGTCTGTCGCCATGTCTTCGGAATCGTCAAAAAGAAAAGAAATAATGAAAGCATCCCTCACAGATGCAATAGCAGGAGCTGCAGCTGGCGCACTCGCAAAAACGGCAGTAGCACCCATTGAGAGAGTAAAGCTATTAATGCAGCTACAAAAATCAATTCAAATTGCCAACCCCGTGCAGAAAATTGGGTCAGGGATTACTAAAACAGGTGCTTTTGATGTTTCGGGATCAGCTTGGAGTGTGGCAGCCACTGTGTATAAAGAAGAAGGAATCATTGCCTTTTGGAGGGGAAATACGCCAAATGTCATTCGACAGGGAGGTGCGGCTGCTCTCAACTTTATGCTCATGGATTGGTACAAAGCAGCAATTGCTCCTGTGCTAAATGCCACTTTGGCTCTACCATCAAAACGATCGCATGAAGATAGACAAAAAAGGAGGAAAATAATATCATCTTTCCTCTCAGGGGGGCTGGCGGGTGGAACTACAACTACAGTGTTATATCCTATTGAATTCATGAGAACACGACTTGCGCTAGATGTCGGTAATTCTTCGTCTTCTGATGGATATCAACGTTTATATCCCAGAGGAATGAGAGATGTTTTTTGTTCCATTTGGAAGTCAGACGGTCTGAAAGGAATGTACCAAGGATACGGTATAGCCTTGTCCGGAGTGGTTCTTTATCGTGCTCTTCATTTAGGAGGATACGACGCATGTAAGACAGAGTTACTCCACCGACGAAGAAAACAGGGGACAAATGTAACATCTGATGAGAAGATGACCATGGGAGAGAGATTTTTAATTGCTCAGATTGTATCCATTGTTGCCGGTACCATTTGTTACCCGATTGATTCAGTGCGTAGAAGGTTGATGATGCAGGCAGGTCAGCCAAGTGAAGTTAGATTGTATTCGAATTCGTTGCATGCATTCCGTAGAATATTTGTCGAAGAAGGAATTCGAGGATTTTACTTGGGTATTGGTCCAAATTTGATTCGTAGCTTTGGTGGTGCTCTGCTTTTGGTTGCATACGATATATTTCGGAGTATGGTAAGGCCATGAAGCAAGGAGCATACACTTATAAAAAAAGAAACAACTAATGAAACATAGGGTGTTTCGTTTCGTTTAATTTCATTTGGCAAGACGTGCGGTGAATTGAATGAAAATTATCAGAATAAAAGGACGAGGTAAATAAATCAGACTAATAATTCCATGCTAAGTACTATCGCAAAACTTGTGATGATAATTAATGATAAATTACTCGTCTGCACAGACGATTCTGTAGTCTGGAATGCATAGCAAAAGTTGTGTATACAAGTGCCATCACTTCCACAATCATCTTCGACAGTACATTTGATGCCTGGAGGTGGAGGTCCAACTCTCGAAGCAAGCCATTCCATTTGTTCTCGACCCATGTTATTGAGATTATCATCTGATAGTGTGGGTACTGAAGTAGGACGATGAGGAGTTGTAGGAGGAGTGGTAGAAGTACTGTCGACAGTTGGCAATAACGTAGGACCTTTGTCATCACTAAAATACGTTGGGATGTGTGGATGATCGATGTTTGGCCCAAGAGTTTTTACTGGATGCGGCGAAGATGAAAAATCATGTTTTATACTTGGGGATGGGCTAAAATGTTCTACAGGAGGTGACTTTGATGGCACTAAAGAAATGATTCTACTACTAGGTGCCTCCGAGCTAAGCTTCGAGGGTACTACGCTGTTACTGTCAAAAGTTGGTTTGCTATTGGTTGGAACCTTCAGGGGAGACCGAGTTGGTTGATAAGGATAAAGCACAGGACGCGATGAATCCGATGGCTTCAGTGAGACGATACTACTAGTAGGAGCGTCAGTAATCGATATCATTGGCGCATAGCTTCTATCTTTGAACGTTGCAGTACTTGTAGGCATATGAGAAGATATTGGTGTCGGGTACTGATGATTAGATTGAACTGATGGCCCCAGAGTTGGAGATTCAGGATTTAAAATAGAAGGAACCTCACTTCTTTCACCATGTCTTGTTGGGCCGCTGGGCTTGAAAGAAGAATAGGATGATGTCAAAAAATGCGATGGCGCGAGACTTGGAACTTCGGAACTTGAAAATATTGGAGACCTTGATTTTTCACTGCGCTTTTGGCTATCACTGTGACTGTTGGAGTCACTCATGCTGCCCGAATTAAGTGCAGATGTAAGAAACAAAAGACTGCCTAGAATGGCAAGAAACGATTTTGAACAATTTCTCATTTTTCGGTTTTGTGACAACAAAACTCTCTTACCCCTACTACGTTACAAGCGGAACACCGATTGGGTCACAGTCAGAAGTCATTTAGAGGTCATTCCAATTTCCGTTGAGGAAAAAATCCAATCATTTGGTCACAGATCTTTTTAGTATCTTTTTCTATTTTTTTTTGTGTGTGTCTTTTATCTCAGAGCTAATAAATTTACAATATAACCTTAGTGGAAATACATATATATGGATATGAAAGAATAATGTTTAATCCAACGTGCTATACCTCGCAACATTAGATGGGGATAGTTGGCGGCGTCTATAAAACAAAACGTAAGCACTTTCATCATTAACAACGCAGGGAGGGATAGGTTCAACCGAGTCATCATCAAACTGCAGCCACAATGGTTCAGAACTCTCGGTGACCGACTTTGCTGCGGCGAGGGCTGCCCGGGTGTGTATAGAATCTTTATCCTTACTTCTACCCAATTTCCATCCAGCGCCTTGGACTCTCTCTTTTGTGCCAAATGCATGGACTCCTGCTCCGTTGAAATAGTGTTCAACTTCTTCACTTCCCTCTGTGGAACATGCCGTGACTTTGCATGTCGCAACATAGTGTCCACCTGTCATTCCCCCATAATGATTCACCACCCCGATCAAATCGTACACATAATTATCTGACGAACAAGGAGAATTTTTGTCACACCATTTTTTCATGTCTAGGCCAGTGAGAGGAAAATTGATTTTTGTTGTGATTTTTTCCCTCCAGCGTGCTGAACAATTGAACCGTTTCAAATGAAAAGTAAGTAAATCTGGCAACCTCCACAATGTCATGCATTGATTGCCCTCACGCACATCTTTACATTTGGGACACTTCCAACTATCCGCCTGCTCTAGTTTCTGTTCCTTACAAAATTCGTCAAGGCAAACCCCAAGGCTCATACCACCATGTGCAAATTTGTTGTTTTCTTCAGACAAATCTACTGTTTTTGGTTGGCTCGGCTTCATAGAAGATTCGAATGGCACTATTCGAGGTTCAATATACAGAGGTTTTGGGTCGGAGTTACCAAGGGGTCTCCACTTTAGAATGAGCTGCATTTGAGGATTGATAACATTGCCAATACTTCGATCTAACCTATACGCAAAGTCTAATTCCTCCATGTTATCATTCCCCGGCTCTGCGTTGACAATCATAAGTTTAAAAGGCAGTTTCGGAAGACAAGAATGCAATTTCTTTCTTGATTCCTTCATAATTTCTGCAGTATTAGGTGTGTTACAGTCCGTACCGTTGACTCCTTTGGAAAGTGCAGCAGTGACAAACTCGCGATCCATTTTGATCAAGGAATCTATCGTTGAGGATATTGTTGATTGATACTCTCTGTAAATTCTATTCATCTCAGCATCTCTGACAGCTGCCGATATTCCTTTACTTGAGAACTCCATATATCGTGACGCCTGGGAGAGAATGTGAGCGCCTGCACGTGCCTCGCTCCATTCTCCGTAAAATTGCAACAAAAATGGATACCCCAAAGGAGCATTCGAGGAACCATCTGCATAGTTAAATAACTGAAACTCAATTGGATAATCTTTTGGTCTGGAATGGCTGTATAGTGGACATAAATTTCCCTTCAAAAAGTCAGAAAATGAATAAGTCAAATCCCATTTTGTTGAAAAATTGTCAAAATGTACTTTGATCTGAATCTCATCACCGTCATTGGATTTCAGAATAGTTTTATCTTCCATTATAACTTCAATGATAGTCCCAGGAAACCAGTGGCCTCTTTGATCTATTGCATCAACTCTCAATCCTACAAAAATTTGTTCAGGTGATTTGGGCCAACGGATACAAGACGTGGCCCTTGCAATTTGGATTGGGTCAGTGTCGAAGAATAAGCATTCATTGGCATCGCCATAGTGTTTGAGATCTCGTTGAGCATATTCGTATGCATCTTGTGTTGATGTCGAAGCATCGAAATGAGTTATGTGAAACTTGTCTTGATTAATTGCTTTGCGATTATTTAGTGTCGTTTCGAATACCATAATAGTAGTTGGTATTTCTGAAGGTGATAGGAACCCTCCATTTAATCCCTGCCGTGCAAACTGAAGGCACGGCCCCTCCTTCTCAGGCATCGCGCATAAGGTCGTCACACAGTTTGAGCCTAGTGGGCTTTCTCTATTATTTTCGTCGCTTGGTTCGTTGAGTACGAACAAACGAAGGCGATGAAGGGGGATACCACACAACTGATGAATCTTTCCTTTGAGATCACTTATGTCAGCAAGGCGAGACATTGTGATTACATATTCCTCCATTATTAACTGTTCAGATGGCGGGCAAGGAGCTTTACTTTGTCGCTGGGTTTGTTTGTTCGATTTGGGCCTGAGCGTTCTTGGGCAATTATTGGGCGTCGCCCGCCTCAATACTTTACACTTGAACACGACTTCGGACACCGTAGGGAATGGAATTGAGAGCATATTGAATGGGTCAAAGTTATGACTAGTATAGTTGCAAATTGGACACGTAACACGATTCAACACTTGTCCCATCGCAATATTTGCTATGATTGATCGATTGCGCCGCAAGAACCTGATAATAACAGAGAATTGTTAAATATGTCCTTTTTATCTAAGTATTGAATACAAAGTTAGATAACGCACCTTTTCCAGCTCTCTTCCCCAACATTGGACAGAGGCTGAGTCTCGACCCACTCATCTTCAAGGGCTTCGACGTACGGCTTCTTCACGACTTTATTGCTATCTTCGTGGAGTGCATCAAGCAGATCATTCAGTAACTCCTATACCGCAAGAACTTGGTTAGATTCGATTGCAAAGATGATGTAATTATCTAGAAAAAACATACCTGAGCATCTTGCTGATCTGCACCTGAATACTGCTGCAATGCACGAGCAAGCTGTGCACGAAACTTCGTGGGAGTTCGAACTCCAAGCTTGGCACTCCACATGTGTTTTTGCAGGATTGCCAGTTCCTCTAACAGTTTACCACCTGTCCCAAGTGGATTTTCCTTGTTGATGTCACCGTTTTTTCTGAAAAGACTACTCACCAGATATGACCGAAGTAGAGGTAAATATGAAATACACTGAATTGCGGAATTAGCGTAGCAAGTGTTTCCTAGATTTGTCAGGCCACATGCACCAAAGCCAGGAAATGAACACACTGAGCTGCTAAGTTGAAAAGATGTAGGCTCCTTTGTGGAGTGGCGTTTCAAGACCATTCCACGACTCTTTGATTCTGTTTGGGGTTGTTTGTTACTTCCGTTGAGATCATTTTCTAGACGGAAAGTTTTCATACTATCCATAGTAAATCGACCTTTCACTGCAAGCCTGTCAGAGTCAACTAGAATCCATTCTTCGTGGCCACCAATATCCCGAAAATCGATTTTGACTGCTTTAATTGCATTGGCATCATCAACACTATTCTCAGATATTTTAGTTGCATTCTCATGGGTGTCAGTATCAACGATCTCAGCCTGATACCAGCGTCCAGCTGAGTCCATGGCGTCGACAACCGTCCCTACAATCTTTTTAACATCTTCTGAGTAATTGCCATTACCATCAAGTCCCCTAAGCATCCGCCTAAACTCTACATCTTCTTCAGTGTCCCTCTGCCGAATCCCAGCCTTAGCGGCTGCTTCTCTTGGCCAAGTACTATTTTTTGCAGTCATCAGGTTTTAGAAACTAGTCATCATAGTGGCTTCATTTGATCATGTTAATGAGTAAACTTACAATTTTCCATCTCGTCCAACCAAGGCATATTCAAACATCAGTTTTGATCCATTTTTCAAGCCAACATTCTCTATCGTAGCATGGTCTGTATAATCATCCCATGCACGGAGAAAATCGTTGTATGACAATTTTTCCACGTCTATATTCTCACCTACTGGAAATGCAGCAGAAGAATCCGCTTTCATTAACAATTCCCACGGGCCGTATCTATTGTAAATCATAGTTAAAAACTGGTTTCAATTTCCACTTCGTAAAACACATTCCTTAAATGGCATGTACATTACGTACCTTGCCTCACTATCGTTCTTATCCGGTTCGATGTGCACCCATAATCGTCCTCGACCGTTCCCCTCGGAATCATGACCACTAGGATGATTAACAGGAAGACGTAGTATAATCTCTGCAAATAATCTCCATAATGATTGGTTTGGCATAGCCATCAAGCGAATTGACATCGGTCCCAAGTCGCCCCGTCGATAAGGTTGATGGGGGTCACATATCTAAGTGATCGAGTTTTGATTAGTATGATGTGAAATGAAAAACGAACAACACCTTGAAATATTTTCAAAAACTTACTTGACACTGAATTACCCAAGGATGAGTCACCACATGAAGTGACCTTGGGATCCTTTTCGGGCTTTCTGATGTACCGCGTCCAGGAATATCGACGGGAGGATTATGAAAGGGTCGTCCAATTACCATACGGGGTAGAGGTGGACCCCCAGCATATAATTCGTAAAGGATGTCCCATACACGAGGGGGGATGAGAACATAGTCGGTATCCTTTTTCATGCCGTCTTTCATAACTTCGTATGAGCCCATGGTGCCACGAATAAAGGAATCAGATGATTGATTTAGTAGTTTTTCAGTCGATAGCTCGCGAGGTCTTGCTCTTGAGCGTTCCTTAAATTCATGTGAGCCATCATTCCAATGCCACCCGACATATGCCACCCACTGTAGCCACCAACTCTTATCAATACAATACATAATGCCATGGCCTAACCCGCCTCTTCCATCAAAGCCACCTATTCCCCCCCAAACATCGTTTCTGTTAATACGGACATCTTCTTCAACCTCGTTGGACGATTCTTCTTTCATACCTACGTCGCGGTTGGGAAAGTTCAGGAGGCTTCTGATACTGTTTGTAACGGCCAGGATTGAACCACCATAATCATCATCAACACTTCTACCCAACCAGTTCACCTGTTTCTTTTGCCAATCGACCCAACTATCGGCAACAAGTTGCCGCTCCATAGCGGGAGTAGGGAGCAGTCCTATGGCAAAAGCTTGATGCAATATATTATCAAGTGTACCGTCTTCCGGAATTGCCATATCCGTCCAAGTGATGAATTCATCAAACGTCCAATAATGGGAATCAGATGAATCATGACCCATCTTAGATGTGCAATGTATCAATTGCAAATGAGTATATATATCATGAGATGCATCCCAAAAAATCTCAATTGAATCATTTCTCTTTTTTTGCTCTTCTGCATTTTCAAACACTGGCGCATCATCGCCTCTCCTGACACTCCTTAAATAATCTGAAAGCATGACATGCATTTTAGCCTCATCATATTTTCCATCACTATGTGAGAATACCCGTTTTCTATTGCCATTTGATGACTTTTGAACTGACTCCATATTACCCTTGGCATATTGCGGCGGAGCATTGTGAAGCAGTATACCAATGGTTTCAACGGCGACTCTCGCATCAATTTTTATTGTTTCTTTAAAGTAGTAGTCATGACTTAAACTTGCATAACTCAATCTCCAAGTCTCATCATGTTCCATGATCCAACTTGGGATTCCTCCTGCGGGATGCTTTTGCAGGATTTCTCGTAACTTCTCTGACCCAAGGAGCAAATAAAAGAGAAGTTGCAATCTCTGCTTCCGATTACATCTCAACGAGAAAGCAATCAAGTAGCAAAGGTCTTTGAAAGAAACGCCATCTGGAAGATCGGGAGGATTAGCCACAGCATTTTCTTTCCCCTCAAAAGGTTTGAGAGGAGGAGGGGGAGGCACTTTCTTGGTATTTTTTGCAGAATCTATAATTGACTTGTTGGCATCAAGAATCAGACCTGCTTGCTCCGCTGACGAAATAGCAACAGCTTGCAAATAGTCCCATCTGGTTTCTGAACAGTAAAGAAGTAGAGTAAAAGCTGCTCCAATTAAATCCCCTGGTGAACCTTTTACGTCTGTTCCTGCCTTTGGCATCAGTCCATTATTTCCAACCCGTTTTCTTTCTAGGTCCAATCCAGCAACAGCATTTCTTTCATTGTTGACGTTGGACCCACCTGTTTCATCGAACTGTTTCTTTCGGGTAAGATAGAGTTCAAGACTCTTATCCATCCAACCCTCCTCTCGTCCTCGATCCAACCATCGATCCCCAGCAATAAATATCACTCTAAATAGATTCATATCCAGCAAATGGCTTTTTTGATAAATTGCCTTTGAGGAAGCAATATCATCCAGAGGAACCTTTTTCTTCCCGTTTCCGTATGCATAATCAAACACAGATTTTTGGTTGGTACTTCTTGCAAAAGTTGCAACAACTTTTCGCACTCTTCGGAGAATCAAAGTAGTTTCAGCCGAGTGCAGCAGATTTATACATTTGTTCATACTTGTATCCAATATGGTGTGAACGTCAAAAGGATCAACGATCCAGTTTTTCTCCTTTTCAAATATTTGCCTCCATCTCGCAAGATCTTCGGCAGAAAAAGATTTTTTGCGGATGCTCTTATCTTTTGTTTGGCGCGAAGATTTGTTACTGACACCATTTTGTTGACTTGGAAGACGAGATGATTGCCTTCTTGCGGCATTCACCGCTGCAGGAGGACTCGATCCACCCGCCCCAGTGTGTGAATCAAGAGAAGTCCGCAACGGAGGCGCATTTGCAGATATTTGAGAAGAAGATTGAGACGCACAATTCCCCATGTCAAAAGGAAGGAGTAGTACAATGCAATTATATTTGAATTTGGACCTCAAAAGTCAATATGAGTAATTTGTCACTCGATGCAAGATTGACGACACAGAACTGATTGATTGATAGCTGAAAGCTAATAACTATGGTGTATGGGTACCGTGGAAACAAACAGATCGTAGATAATATTATGACTATAACAGATTACTCAGATACGACCCACGGGCATCGAATCTTTAATTCCTCTCTTTTGTGCGATATTTCATATTTCACATCTCACCGACCAGCATGGTCTATCCGTTGCGCAATCACTGCTGGATGGAACCCCTCCGTCTCCTTCTCTGCAGTACAGTACT
>JAAMXU010002576.1:0-21212 GCA_019693545.1 Chaetoceros muelleri
GTCTTGAAGCCTGCAAATGATCGCTCACGCCATTTGAAACTAGACAAACAAATATTTTTTTATTATCTCCTGTCATTGTAAAGTTGTTGTTGGCTGTTGGCTCTTGGGTTTCTCTCTCTAGAGCTTAGTTCTTTTTCATAGCTCTCTCTTTCTCTCTCTAGCTAGAGGCTACTGTACGTAGAGAGAGAGCTAGAGTAGAGAGAGAGAGAGAGAGAGAACTACCTTCTACTCTCTCTCTCTCTCTACTCTAGCTAGCTAGAGAAGTAGAGAGAGAGTGATAGAGGTACTGACCTACTTGGGGCCCTTCTACAGTAGGCTACAACAGTACAACACACAAACAATACACAGGTACAGGGTACAATGTGCAATTTGTGTATTCTGTATTCTCCATAGCACCCCTCCCTCTCTCTCTAGAGAGAGAGAGATCTCGAGGGAGGAATGCTGGCTGGGTCCAAACAGTGTCCAAACCTACATTTTTTACCAACCACACACATGATCACATAGAAAACCCACAATTAACTCTACAAATTTCTCCACACCAAATGATAACTCATCCTTTCCAAACAACACCTCTAATGACAACAACTCTTCCCTTACTAACCCAATTTTAGATGTATGGCATGGTATTACTACAGCAGCCATTGCTTGCTTCTTACAACTCCCAGGTAATAGGAAGCGATGACTATGAGGAGGACATTCTTGACCATGACCATAATGATAAGTAACTACGATCCTTTGTCATACTATCATGACACAACAATCTCATATCAGTTTCCGCTTTGCTCACTGCCTCATATGCAAGTTGTCCCAACTCCAATGGTTCATTTGCCTGATTTGTCTTCAGTATACAGGTGTCATTGAACCTGTCTCAACCTCATCACACCTAAAAAATTACAGTATAGTATTATGTACTATTTATATAACAAAATGCCAATATTATTATAAGGCAAAGATATTAGGAGTATTTGGTTGCAGAGAATATTGGTCTGTCCTAGAGATTTTACATATGGTACTCTTTTTTGCACCACAAACAATAAATGTAAGCCATATAATAGAAGCAGAACCCAATTATAATGTTGTGCACTGAGTTATATGTTACATTTGAAAATTAATAACAAATCAAGATAATAAGGTTAAGAGTTGACATAATAAATAATAGCCATAGTGACAATAATTTAAGAGGCAAGCAATGACCTAATATTGTGATTATCAACAAGACTGAAAAGTATCAATTCATAAAATTTGATTTATCCTTCAAAAATCTCATATACAGGGATGCTGACTTGTCTCTCATTTGGATGATGACTACCTGATTGCTGCCTAGTCCCACTGTTTGCTGGTGCTGGGTTCCACCTTTTTACCAACAATTCACTTTCATTTGTCTTACTCAATGTGAAGGATCACAGTTCTCTCAATTATGAGACAATATAGTAAATTGCATTTTCCCCTCAATACTCCAAGTTTTTGACACTCCCATCTTTTGCTGTGTCCATATATCTTGCATAGGACTCAGTTGTAGCAATACTGAAGGCCTTATCCTTCTTGTTCCATACCTTGGCATTATTTTCAAAGATAACCAGTGTGATACCTTTATCAGCACTGCTGATGGAGAGGAAGTCAGTCAGTTTGAATTTACGGTGCTTGCCTCTCCAAGTCATGACACCAATGGTATACCAAAGACAGATAACAGCAAAAGCCTGAAGAGCATCAATGTCTTCAATACAGATCTTAGCCAGCTTATTGGAGTCTGAACTAAATGCATACAAATCAAAGATAGACTGAAGGCCATCCAAGACTTGTCTGTCATAGTAGATTGGATGCTTTTTGAAGAGCTCAATGCCTTCTGCAGCTTTTCCATTCCTTGTGGCAAGATAAATAAGACCAGGAATGAAATCAGCTTTCATCTTCTGTGCCACACCAGCATGATGATTATCAATATGTGTTTAACTTGGGCGCAGCAGTTTTCCATATTTAAACTGCTTCAACAAGACAAACTTCATTTGTTTTTCTATCTTTGTACTTATTTCCATAATAGTCAAAGAAGGCATTAACATATGATGGTGGGTCTTGGAACAAGTTTGGCATCCCAAAAGATGGATAGGCATGTTCTGACTTAACAAATTTGACAACAGAAACAACATGTTTCTTTACCGCATCCTTAATGGCAGCCTTATCATAGGTAGTGAGCTTATGAGTAATCCCTGTGTCTGACATACTAAATGCGCTGCAGCAGTAAATATGTGTTCGTAGTTTTACAGTTAATCCAAGATGAGTGCGCAGAAGAAGAAATCTTCAGGCTGCAGGTCTGCACCGAAAGGTGATTGTGAACACAGTCTCACTCCTCCTATCCTGTTCATCCCTCTAAATGTGGGAATTAGCTTGCCTGAATTCAGCGTGACTAATGCCATTTGACATCGCTTCACTATCAATGATAGTGACGATGAAGGAATAGGTTATGATATGATCATTGGTCAGGACCTATGTGATGTTCCGGGCATTGACATTCATTATAGCAATTGCACCATTCAGATGAATGATATATCAGTCACTATGATAAACAGCAATTTCCTTGTTCACCGATCAGATATTTTGTCAAGAGAAGTTAGACAAGTGATCGCAAGAAGGTCAGAGGAACCAAAGGTCACTTCTGAGGCCACTGAAAGGATAGTAAAAATCCTAGAAAGTGATTATCACAAGGCAGATCTGCATAAAGTGGTAGCCAAGGCAACACAATTAAAAAAGCAACAGTAACTTAGTTTACTAAGACATCTACAGAAGAAGTATGAAGAGCTATTTGATGGAATGCTGGGAAAGTGGAATACTGATCCACTCAATATAAAACTCTGCAAGGATGCCAAACCCATTAGTTCTACTAGATAGTATCCAGTTCCAAAAATAAACAAAGAAAATTTTAGGAAAGAATTGTTTCATTTAGTTGACATCAGAGTGCTGACTCCAGTGCAAGACTCAGAATGGAAGATACCTATATTTATAATTTTAAAGAAGGATGGTAGTACAGTGCAATTTATTACTGATTATCGTAAGGTCAACACATTAATTAAAATAAAACCTTATCCCTTGCCACATATTGCCAATACACTTCAAGAGTTAGAAAGGTTCCAATTTGCTTCGGCATTGGACCTGATCATGGGATATTATACGATTCGGCTGAAGCCTGGCATCAGCAAAGGATCTTTTGATGATCATTTGAAGTGGTTGGATACTTGCTTCTCTCGCATTCAAGAAGCCAGCCTGAAGGTCAAGGCTGATAAATGAAGCTTTGGCCTCAGTGAAATACCATATTTGGGATATTAAGCCTGATCCTGCAAAGATTCAAGGGATCATGGACTTAAATAGACCATGAACAACCACTGAAGTGAGAGCTATCATTGTTTAGTTCAATATTATAGAGATATCATGTGGAGACAATGCTCTCATATTCTCTCTCCGCTCACTGAAGGGGCTACTAGTGGTCCAAAAAGTAAGAAACTTGTATGGAATGATGAACTGGAGTCTGCATTGTTGCTTGAATTGAAGCAAATGGTGTAAAGAGAGACTCTTCTAAAATTACCCAGATTGGAGTAATCCATTCGATATACATACAGATGCCCCTGATAAAAAGTTGGGTGCTGTTATCAGTCAAGATGGAAAGCCAATTGCATTCTTCAGTCCAAAACTATCAAAAGCACAGAGCAATTATACTACAACTGAGAAGGAACTTCTCTCCATCATAGAGTGTCTCAAACAATCTTGAGGTATTCTGTTTGGTTACAAAATCAATGGTTTTTCAGACCATAAGAATTTGGTTTATGCAGCTGATGAGATGGAGAATAACACTCAAAGAGTTTGGTCCTAATATACAACATATTGCTGGCATTGATAATGTTGTAGCTGATATGCTAAGCCATGTGCTCTTGGCAAACAGTGATTGAGATGAGCTTGAACCCAGCAGCAAAGCTCAACATCACGCAAATGCAGTTTTTGCATTGAGGCATATACAACCAACGATGATGGTTTTCCCCTCACGCTCATCAAGGTGTTCAATGAGCAACAGAAAGAATTGAATATGAATGAATCCAAAATAAAAGCACTATTAAAAGATAATAATTCCTGATATAATAGGTGCCAATTTGAAGGCCATACATTGATAATGTATGATGAAAAGATCTATATGTACCTGAATCTCTTCCTGACACATCAAGCCAAGCAGTTTGCTAAACACAAGGCACATTATGGCTTGCAAAGAAATCTAATCCGTGGGGTGAATTAGATTGAAGAGAGAGAAAGAGAGAGAAAGAGAGAGAAAGAGAGAGAAAGAGAGAGAAAGAGAGAGAAAGAGAGAGAAAGAGAGAGAAAGAGAGAGAAAGAGAGAGAAAGAGAGAGAAAGAGAGAGAAAGAGCTGAGTAGTAGCTGGGGAATAATCTGGATGATTATTTCTTGAATGCAGTAAGTTTTGATTGTTTTGTAGTCTACACTGAAGCAATAGAGCTAAGGTAAACTAAAACAATAATTGAGAAACTGTAAGCTTATTTTAGGATTGTAGGATTTGTTCTATCGTAGGATCCTACATGTCTAGGAATTAGTATAACAGAGAGAAAGAAGAACAAAGATGTCTGTACAACAGACATTAATTCTGCCGCAATCCACGTATCTGCTGTACAACAATGACAATTATCCCGTGTGACGTGATCCAATCCCACAGGGCTTGTACACAATTCATAAGAAGTTACATTGACTTTCAACAGCCGATTCAATATCGTTGACCGATATACCCAGTGAATAGCCCACCATGTATGTCCACTAAATATTAGCATTAACATTCCTGCTGATGTTATGGACTCTGTGACCCAGCACCAAGGAAACCTCATGAAATTTGTGAACTCATTCAATGTGAACAATTTGCATCAGATTCAGACATCATTGAATGGACATGTAACAAAGGTTTTCCAAAATGTGAAAGAAATTACAGTTGTGGTGTATGAAAATTAATTTGTCCCCGTCAACAACTATAAACAGCAAGGAGTTGCTAATAGAGGAACAAATAGTTGCTATTCTGGATGAGAGTGAAATGGTACTACCACCAGAATAATTTGATATAGGTGCTGATGAAGGTTATGAAGATGATGTTGATAGTAGCAGGGGAAATAGTACATCTTAAAGCAGTTCAAGTTAACCCCTAACGTCAACTCTACCCCCCAAGTTACCGGGGGTAACATTCCAGCACATGGCACTTTTAAACCAGCGCACTTCCTTGGCATTACATATTATTATCGTAGGCTGTAAAATTATGAAGTATGCCTTACCCCTGTGTGAACCAGCATTGATGGTCACCCTCCTGCATCCTAATACCAATTAGTAGTAACTAAATCACACAAACTGGCATGCAACGTACATCGTTTTAAATGCTACTTCCAAGAAGGTAACAACAAAAATTGAAACTCACATAGCACAATTAAAATGTCATGCCCTAAAACACAACACTGACACTAAACATAATAAGGGTCACATGTAATTATTTATAGTAATAATTTAAAGTTGCACTTCTACCAACTATCGACAATCTCAGCATGACGCACAACAGTAGGATGTCCATCTAGGAAGTCATCATCCTGGTTCAATACTCTACCTGCATCCTGCAAATGATTCAATTTGTCTGCATTCCACTGCTTTTTAAGGCTCTTCTCCAAATCTTTACTTTCATTTTTTCTCCTATTGGCAATCACAACATGAAGCAAACTGTTGTAAGTGTCGATCCCTTCTTGGTTCCACCCCTGTGTTCCTCCCACACTCCCCCTCTTGGTGTACTTTGTCTCAATCTTACGCCTCTTACTAGATTGACGTCCAGCACTAGTGGAAGCAGATTCTTCCAAAGGAATGTTATGTTCCCCCACCTCGTAACATAGCCTCCAGTAATCTCTATTGTTATCCAGAATCAAAAATGCAAATGCCTCCTCATCACTAATAGTGAAAGCATTAGAAATGGTCTCCCTTCTAAAGTTCTGCCTCCAAACGGTTGTACCAACAATGTGCTTTAGACAAAGTACACAGAAACTCTCAAATGCATCAACGTCTTCAGTACGAATAGTGGTCAACACCTCACCAGGATCATACGACTCTTCAAGGAAAGCCGGATCACCAGTGGAACCAATGCTCTGTAAGATAGTCATAAGTCCATTAAGAACGCGGTCATTATAAGATGGATGTTTCTTGAAGAATTCTCCATCAGGAACAGATTGCCCAAGTTTCTTTAGACGCAAATGCTCAATACCTAGAGTAGTAGTTGTATATGAAGTTATCCAATACAGTGTCACAAACGAGAAGTGAGGCAACGAATGAAAGGTGACTAAAGAAACCTTTATCATGACTTACCGATTACCAGTTCCTTTTTCATTCTTTGTGTAACATTTGATCTGCGGTCAAGAATTACTTGCCTTACAACAGGAGAGACCTTCATCCAAAAATGCACGGCATCTATAATCAGCTGCTCCTCATCGTTTCTTCTCTCTTTTAGGTCAGAAAAATTATCAAGGATAGCATCAACGTATCCAGGTGTATTAACCAACAAGTTGGGCCTCCAGAATGAACCAAAAATCTTCTCGTGTTCTTTCCCAGACTGTGGGAGAAACTTCACCCTAGAAAAAACCTGTGTCCTCACGATCCTTGATATATCTCCCAGATGACTGACATGCATTTCAAACAGTGTCTTTGGGTCAACACTGTATGCATCCAACTGTACATAAGTTAGTGATTCGTCACCGGAAGCAGAGCCACCAAGACTGTGATCATCCTGAGTGTTTCCATGCTGCAAACTACTGCCGTGAGCGTCCCGACGACAGTTTCGAGAGGATAATAATTTTGAAGAGTTTGCTGACGTGACAGGCCGAGTAACACTTTTTGGGTGCCGCTCATTTCTTCGTTGTATGCTCCCTGAGGAAGAAACTGACAACATTGGGGAATGATGATATCCAGTACCATCCTCAGTAGCAGAGGACGGATCATCCATATATTGTTTGGAGTTCTGTATTGTATTAGAATACACAATGAGGCCATGGCATAGTATGAAAGTAACACAGTAGTAAAGTATATGAACCAAAGTTTGTAGTAAAAGAAGCAAAAACAAATAGATATGAACTCACCATTACCTCAGTGTAATCCCTGGCTGAACCAACCATTGCCCTTATTATGAGGTGAAAAACTGACTTAGGATGTAACACAAAGAAAAATACTTCATGTTGTACTCTCATTTGATTGGATTGTATGTAAACATCCCGTAGAGAAAAATTAGTTTCCCCCCAAAAGTTGGCGCATCATCTGTATCATTGTGTCATTGGCCCAGACCAACCTATCTCAACCTTGAGTGTGGCATCCCGGGTATCATAGTGGAGGGACCTGACAAACTTTTGAATTAAACAGTGAATTCATTCCCCCCTCTTTAAAGAACCCCCCCCAACATTTAAATGTAAGGTTGGAATACGATACTACCAGGTGCCCGGGTACCGTACTGAAGCCTGAACCTCATGCATCCTTCTCAGAGAACATATTATGAACAGTAGCAGTACCCTAATAGTCCTAGTAGTAAACGAAAGAATTAAAATTTCTTCAACATATCTGTGATACAACTACCAGAACAATGTCCCAAAGGCAATGTCCTAATTGTCACTATACTTTCTTAAAGAAGAAAGATTTCATTGATCATGTTACTTACAGCTCGTGTGCAGAAAACCTTCACGACTTGTTGGTATTATGCCCTTATTGCAATAAGCAGTTCCCTAATGAGGACAGTCTTTCCTATCATATATTGCGTAATGAATCCTGCTCTTGCAAACAGGATCAAGCAATTGATGTGCTCAACAGATTACCCTGCAACAATAGTACTGGTGCTTCAATGGGAACAGATCCAGGATCGAGGAAGCGACAGAAAGCCTTTGATGGCATATCAGACAGTAGTGGACAGAGCACTGAGATATTTCATATCCATCAAGGAGTTGTTGCCCGCAACCATGATGGATTTAATCAACAGGTAACTATTAGTAACAAAGCAGCGAGAAGGATCAACAACAAGACATTTGTTTCACTTGATAAAATTCAAGGAGCGAGGAATGAGGACCATCCTTACTTCCCCATCGAAACATTGCATCAAACACAAGCATGGAGGCAGTCATCATCCCTCGATCCATCTGTGTTCCTGCATAAGAACAAGCATGTCATGTTAGACCATAATATACAAACAGCACTACCTACATCCATCCCATCCATCGAAGAGAACAAACTGCCCTCTCACAAAGGAGTAGAAGAGAATCAGTACCACTCTCAGGTATTTGAAAATGATATCGCATCAAGATCTTCATCTGAATCTCAGTATATAGATGATAATGTAGAAAATGCTTTTAATGGGGATGACAACAAAATTGACGACAGTGCTACGAATAACCAGCACATAGAGGTGTGGGATTGATCATTAAAAAATGTGTTGCACGAAACGGTTGCAGTATAAAGACATCATTCACGGCTACTATTCTTCTCTGACAAAACAATCTGCCTGACAGACTTGTATGCAACCCTGAATCGGAGGGGTATTCCAGCATCTCTTTTTGATACATTGTCAAAGTGGGCATGGAACAACAGAAAGTTGTTGTCGAAGATGAATGAGCCCCCGATGAAAAGAAAAAAATATCTCGAGCTTATAAGGAACACTGTGAGGGGATCCAATAAATCTGTCAAAGAGTTTCATCCAAAACGAACTCTCATTGAATTGTCCTCCGGTAGACAGGTGTACATAACCACCATTGGTTTCGAAAGTATGATAAAGGATCTGCTATCAAACACAACCCTGATGAGACCTGAGCATATTTTGTGGAATGACGACAAGGGCAATATACTATCCGAGATAAATACTGGTTCATGGAGGTCTACTGCAACCGCATCAGAATGTAGAACGGGCACTGACGTCTTG
Organism: Chaetoceros muelleri; assembly: GCA_019693545.1. Lineage (NCBI taxonomy): Eukaryota > Bacillariophyta > Thalassiosirophyceae > Chaetocerotales > Chaetocerotaceae > Chaetoceros > Chaetoceros muelleri. Next base: position 8,954 of record JAAMXU010002576.1, read on the forward strand.
TGGCCCCTGGTTCTGTTTATTGACAGTATGAAAATATCTAACCTTGGATCCCTTCGACTTGAACCCATTACTTTCACCTTTTCAAGATTCAAACGGGGAATCCATAACCAGGGCAATGCCTGGCGAACAGCTGCTGCATTCATTGAAGAAGTCCACCAAGAGCGAGGTGTCGATGATGAAGATCTGTCTGCAAACGAAAAACTTCAGGATTACCACGACATTCTTCGATTTATCTTCTCAGAATTGGTTGTGTTGCAACAGAGAAGAATTGCATGGACATTTTCAGATTGTTGTGGGGAGTTATCCAACTGTAGAGCGGTGCTTTGGTTACCAATACAACTCATAATTGGTGACTGCGAAGGACACGACAAGCTTTGTGGCAGATATAAGAGTCATAGCCAAGGTGTGAAAGGTTTATGCAGAGATTGCGATATCCCAACGAGAGATGCTGACAACGTTGACTGGAAATGCCGGTTCCGAACATCACGCAATCTGGCAGCATTGACACCATGCCAGCTAGCTGACATATCTTTTTACACGGCCGTTGCAGAATGCTTTACATTCATTATCATTTGGATCCACTCCTCGGGGGTTCTTTGCAGCTCTCTTAGCTGAAAATCTGCATGTTATTAAGGGTGGCCTTATTCTTGTGAGTTTTGACGGCATTTGGAGCAGTTTGTCTAAGAAGGCAATAAAACGTCTTCATTATGGAGCACGGTACTTCGTAAATATACATAAAATTATCGACTCTAATTTCGCAGGACTCCCGCCTATTAATGCCTTTCGATATGGTTTGACGTCTGAGAAGTCGGGAGGGTCTATGACCTTGGATTCGTCTGAAAAGTTTGGTTGGGTATTTCTATTGTACTGCCTCTTGACTCATTCACCTATTGTTCATTACGTATGTAATCACCAGAAGAGAGGAACTGAGTATGACTATCGATACTGGTCAAACATCGTACATATGCTTGAGATGACATTGTCCTTCGAGGCATGGGTATGTCACAAAGAACATGATGTGCATGACATAATCGGTGATGATGGAACACCTGAAACCAGCAATGCACACATGAGGATATGGCAATTTCTTCACAAGTTAAAAACGTACTGCCCTACATCAACAAATGCAGAATTCAGGACAACAAAGTTCCACCAATGTCTCCACTTCCCAAGATACATATATGAGCATGGATCAATGTTAAACTGTGATAGCAACAGACCGGAATCCATGGCAATTAAGAATCTTAAAGACCCGGCAAGTCACACACAAGGACATCACAACACTCTGTCATATCAGACAGGAATACAGTATCTTAATCAGTTGACTGTCATGGATGCGCAACGCATAATTGAAGAATACAGTGTGGATCATATCGAATGGAGTGAACCATTCCAATACATAAATCCTATAGTGACAGATGACAATGTCTCCACCACAGATGACACACGAGAGTACAAAGATTATGTCTGCACTGGTACCAGGTTTGAAACCAATTACTGGTACGATAATGATGAAGATGCACACAATGTCAAGCTGGTGTGGAATAACAAGGGAGAAACGCCCATACAAGGATTCAACAATGCAGTATTGCAATATGTCGCAGAAAGATTATTCAATGCAACAGATGGGGGTCGTGTAGATGGAGATTCTGTCCCAGGTTTTGCTACATTGAATTTCAAAGATGGCAGAATATTTAATGCCCATCCTTATTCCCTTAATGAGAGACCTGCCTCGACATGATTGGGTGATGATTCGTTGGTCGGAATTCGATGAACCTGTCCCTGCACGGATAGAAATGTTTTTGGACCTTACTAAGTGTAGCTTGAAGTTCGGCAATATGCATGTAATATCTCCAGATAGTCTTGATGACGGCACGAACAATATACCTGTAACACATCCACAAAAATTCTTGACAAACTCAGTATATGGCATTGTTGCTTCAGCTCGATCAAGTAATTGCAAAATAAACCGTTTATCAAAATACCACATCCCTACCAGTCTTTCCTATAGGGTAGAAATGGAACCCTTCCTCAGGATTGTTGAAGTAACATCCTTTGAACAAAGATGTTTTGCTTTCTCAAACTCAATTGTGTGTGGAGCACCAGATGATTCAACTGCCATTGTATTCCATGACACTGAAGAATGGCCCTCAATTTTTCTACATGGATGTACACGGTCGTAGTTCCACATTGAATCATAAGTATATAATTCATATTGTGAGGACTAGATTAACACATAAACATTAAAGTCTGATATATTTCTCCTATGTCTCTGATTGGGCATTTTTTCGACAAAAATGTGGCACGAACAACCAAGTCCTGTGCGCATTTTTTTGCAAAAAAGTGGTATGTCCTGTCCTCTACTTGGATTAGGTGCACATGTCGAGGGGAGGACATGCTATCCACCGCACCTGTCTCCGTATCAATGTTCGTTTTTTTTTACCAAAAAATTGAACATTACAATCAGGAAACGGATCGAATTATCTATTGAAAGAAATAATCAAGAAGTGAAAACTCATACGACATGACTTCCAAAGAGGTGTCTTACCCAAAAATTAATTGGCCAAATGCCGGACGAAATTCAAGGTTTATGGTGCTAAACATTCCTTCCATGATGACTCAGTCCATTGTCGATAAATGTTTGGAGTTCATATGCTCTAACTGTTGCTATGTGTCAAGCGACAGAGTGAAACGGTTCATTGCCATACCAGGTTTCAAGAAACAGAGAAAGGAATCATCCAATCCAATCCAGTTGGAACATTTCCTTGCAGAAGCAGTGGAGCAAAACCATGACTGTGCTGCACGAATTGATTATTCAAGATATCAATCTCCACCCAACGAGTCAGATAGACTCCTTCGTAATGCAGCGATCAAACGAATTGTTCATTTGACCGAATGCACGGTTAATAAGCAAATACTTCAAACCGAAGACCAAAGTGTTTCCAAATATGTCGTCACGAAGGTAACTGTTTTGTTTAGTAAACCGGGAGGTCCTCCACAGGAATTACATTTCGATGATAAAAGAGACGAAGTATCCAGAGAGGGGGAAGGTGAAATGCTGAGTGACATTGTTGCTTTGCAAGATAATATTAGACTCGATATCGAGGGTGACAACAGAAAAAGGCTAACATACTCCATCCCACCAACATCATTGTTTTTATTTAGTGGTAACTGTAAACATGGCGGATCTTTGTATATCCGGTTCAATGTCAGGTTGCACATGTACCTGTGGCCAAAACAAAGTTACGATCACAGCAATGTAAATGTAGAAAATGTCATTCTTGTTAATAGACCTTGTCCGTTGAAAGGTTGTCAGCATAGTCAGGAAGGCGAAACTTTTGGTAAATTGCAACTATACTACCATTGGAATACACACCATCTAAAGGGCGTAGGTCTCAGTGTCGGTAAGTTCATCTGAAAACGGAGAGGTCTTGACATATTCCAATGCACTTTTTGCAAAAAGGGATTCAACACAAAGAGAGGGCTTGGAAGGCATATGAAGCACACCTGTCGTGCATGAAAATCATTAAGGTAACCAGAGAAAAATGAACCTGGTATATTACTTAATAACTATCCTCAATTATGACTTCTTTCATGTCCATTAGGTTATGTATTGCATCACGTTTGATCATAATGTCCTTTAATCCTGAATGAATCTGGGATATTTCAAATGAATAATTCCGAAACGTCTCTGTCCATTGATTTCAGCATGCTGCCACTCCACGAAACGCTTAATTCTCCCGAAGTGGTGCTGCATTCTATAATGCACTGCAGATTCACTGATCCAGTAAAGCTATTTGTAATGTTCGAAGGTCTCATTGATAATTCTTTACCAACAACCCTGAAAAGATGTTGCCACTCATCAGTATATGGATTCACGTAGTAAATGTCCGGATTCCGGCTGGGCTTGGCTAGTTTGATGTGTTCCTGAAAGTTGGCACTTAGCAATACTTTGCACTTCTCTTCCTGTGTCATATTTTTCTTGAACAATCGATGGGATATAACTATTTGGTAACATTCACACATCAGATTCTCCAAAAAAACTGGGATACCTTGTCAAATCCCAAGTTTGATACCTGTTTCGATAATTCATTTAGTTTTGTAGTGAGCACGTCGTGTTTCTTGAGGTATGGGTAGAATGTAGAAATAAGCTTTGCTGGACCAATTGAAGGAGCAACGGAAGAGAACTGCACGTAACCTGGGGAATGCCATAGCTGATTAAAGGACAGTGGACCTATTCCCTTATATGCCTTCAATTTTTTATAGAGATAAGCATGTTGGTAGGAAGCTACCTTTTTCTTACCGGTTGTTGCGCGCCACTGAACATATGACTTTATGTCGTCATGAATGCTGTTTGCACTGTCGTATACCGTTGATGCATAGTTGGAGTATTGGAATCTATTCAATTTGCTGTTTCCATACAAAACGTTACTCTCTTTGTTCTTTTTGTAACGTTTCCTGTACAGCTTCATTAGGCAATCAAAGAGCTTGTTGTTATATTCTCTGTCATTAAGCCATTTGATGATGGCTTTGTCATTTTCATAAATACAAGTCCAGACACCAGCAAGGGCAGAGGTTCCATTGCAAATCAGGCCGAAGAACATTGATAAACTTATTGCGTCATCAACTGTTGTGACTATACCCTTGTAGTACAATGACAAAAATACATTCACAAAAATGGAGTAGTAGCCAAGCTTGTCGAACGCCGCTCTGTGCTTGAAACATCCCAAACCACTGAATTGTTTAATGTCGTCACAACTGTGGTTAACATCATATTCCAGTCTCAAGGCGAACAATGAGCTTTGATAATCGTAAACTCCACCAACATTCATAATACTCTTCATGCAAAATCTTGCAAGGTCGCATTGTTTATCATTGCTTATAAAACGGTGAATTAATGCAATTTTTTTCGCGTGTTGACCAACACATTTTCTTGTGTAGAACAGATAACTTAAACTAATTTCATCTTCTTTCTTGTTGGAAGCTGATGTTCCCTTGGTAGGAACAATTAGAGCGATGGTTTTATCCAGATTGGAACAATTCATTGCATCTTTGTGAAACCCCAACACATCAGTTGGTTGTACCATACAAGTCTCAAACATTGTTTCTCTTGGGGGTAGCACGACAAGTTGCTCGTCTTTACTTCGTTGCTTGCTGAAATAGGTCAATAAGTCGTGTCGCAAATGAAGACGTTCCATGACATCAGCATCATTCTCCTTTGCCATTGTTTGTTCAAGTTCAAATGGATGCTTCTTGTTGATGTTAGTTTCCTGGTTCAGGATGCTTCTTATGTGGTCATATGCATGCAATATGGATTCACTCAAAATGTTGGGGTATTTCTTCACAACTGTAACATGTGGTCTTGAGTGCGGAAGCATGCAGTACCTGGCACTGTGCTGCTGATGTGCATACATTGTCTGCAACCCAACAGAAAAGGAATGGTTGGACCGCTTCCCAGATCCAGCCAAGCTATTGCTGCCAATTTTTTCTCCGCTCTCTGTCACAGAATCATAAATCTTTTGGGCGTTGTCATCTCGAAACATGAGGGGGATGGTAACATTGTTTATAACGGTCATGCTTTCATCATCCATTAAATTGGTACAGTAGGAACAAAAACTAGTTTCACATCTTTGTTGTTATAATTTTCGATTGCTTCTGTCAGAGAAGGAAGCAGCGCCGTCAGACAGGAAAAGTGGAACTTTGTGCTAAGACCATGTGCAATGTATAGTTGTGCATTTTTTGATTTTGGCCTTTCAACAGCAATGATTCTTGTTATCTGGCTACTGTTGAAGAAATGTGAGCAGGATTCTGAAGATGCATCAGTAATGGTCCATGGAGAAGACTCTAGTATAACCATGGATTGGTTATAGTACTTGATTTCTTCACTATTACATACATCTATAATGTTGTATATAAAATTCATTATATCTGTGACGGGTATTTTTGATATGAGTGAAGTATATGCAAACAGAGTTTGTTTATTCACATATGGATTGACTCATCATGATTCTTTACTAGTAATTTTTTATTTGCTGTTTTTGCAGCTTCTGGCAATACACAGTCAGGGGAAACAGAGACATAGTTCAACAGATCCTGAATTGAATGAATAATACCTTCTTCGTTACAATTTTTGATTCGGGGACGGGTGCTTGTTTGCGTTGACAAATCATCATCGCTAATGCTGTGATAATTTCTCTTCTTCGATGACTGTATAGAAGAATCAGTCTCATCTGATAAACCTTTGCTAGAACCGTTTGATGACAAACTGCTTATAGTGTTATGATCATTGGCATTTTCTGACACCCGATGAGATACCATGTGCTCCAGAGCTGGTATTTCCTCATCAGTAACATCAAAAACGTGAACAGATGATGGCAATCCTAAGGAGTCTGGATTTTCTCCATGACTACTAGGATGAGCCAATAACCCTTTAACAGCGTCTACCTTATCTCTTGCTGTGGTCACGGAAGCAGCGGTTGATTCTTGTGAAGTTGTTGGCGCCGACAATTGAGTGTCTGTATTGGGAAGCATATGATCTAGAATCCGTAGTGAGATATCATTGTTCGACTTGAACATGGAAGCTAATGCTAAAACATCTTGAAATGAAACAGAAATTTTTCCTGATGCAATGCCTTGAGATAGCCCGTTCGTTATACCTTGTGAAATGGCTTTGAGAACTAAGTTGGATGACTCATTTGATTGGGAAGTTAAATTTGATACAAGTTCAAGAAAATTGTCTTGTTGGTTATTGTCCTTGTTACTCATAAGGAATTCTCTGCTGGTTATCTCGATTTTTGTTGTAGTGTCAGTAACGTTGTAAATGGCTTGTTGTATATATTGACATTGAAATGATTTTTGGTAAGGGCGTGACCATGTTGTGGGCGACGGATGGCGATTGGATTCATCAACAGCTGATCGCCAATTAGCTAAAATCCTATAAAATGGTATGGAGATGAGGCATGGGGTGTTAGGAGGGGTAATGTAGATCGGTTTCATCCGTGGTTTTTTAGTGGCGCCCCTTAAAAATTCGGAAAATTACTAGGAGGAATGTTACGTATAAAGCTTGGTATGCGACTCTGTTGGAAACTTTACCGGTTCGAGTTTTCCGATGAGATGTCTTGTGTAGGATAACTCGTCTTGGTGAAGTAACTGGTTAGACAAAAATAACGTAATTTGCAATTTGGAATGGTCGATATGTTATCATTATCTGAAGGATAACCACATGTCAACGAATAAATACTATTACTCTATAATTAATCAATAGTGCAATTAAACTAATTAGCAAAGTTTTTAATGAAACCATTAGTAGTTTACTAGTATTATAACTTATTTTATTACCTCCTCTACAATTTGTTTTCTAGTACTTGTCCTATTCCCTGCTGTTATTATGATTGGCCGTCTCCCCCAAAGTTGAGATTGTTGAGAACTCTCATCTCATTTGAATGGAGAGTGATCTCGTAAAAATTGATCACTGTAAGAAAACGACTAACTATGAGATTTAAATGCCTGAACTCATCCGACAAACACCTTTCCCCGATGTAGTGTGACTCAAGGAATTCAATTAAACTTAAAACCCATTAGCAACTTCTGTACGGAAGATCTTGTTCCAAAATATCGGGATAATCGATATTCCTTGCTTGACTATCCAGCATCCGATTCAAAACGATTAGGAGTTCCACAGGAGTGACTTTTGCTGTTTTTCGTTCAGTGATTCCATTAACTTCTTTTAAGGTGAAGTTTCTATAGAATTGCCTGACAGAATGGTGGCATAGGTGTCTTATTGCATAATAAGAACTTGATGATTCCATTATGACTTGGTGGAGGAAGGATAAATTTGGTTCATTGGTGGAGGGACGGATTACAGATATAGAACCCGGCTGCTGGAAACAGCCTTGGAGGAAGTTGAGCTCTTCCGCAATTTCCTGCATTTCTTCAAATGCTTCGCTTACATCTTCGGCTGCTGAGTTACCAAATTGCTGGTAGAAAAGGATGAGTTGGGAGATGTCATGAATATCGTTGGTAGGGTTCTCCATTTGCATTTTGTTCTTTTGTGTGTGTGAGGATCGATGGTTCTTTCGCCAGGATTGACTGTTGGGCGGACCATACAATGGTAGAATCGGCTTCTGCAGTCGCCAAATATATCTGTTGAGGTTAGGATTGACTAATGGAATGTGTGTAATTTTTATTACATATCGTTACTATGTAGCGCTCAGGGTGATATTTTAGTGTGCGTAGAAAGTTACGTTATAACATACTATTCTATTTTCATGTGTACCGTTGATTGTAGCAAAATGCGCCATTCGTGGTGCGGTCTGGTTCAATCCCCCTTACGATGTAGTGTCAATGAAGCTGATCCTAATCAACAGGATACCATTGATGGCCACAACATCGGTGAACATGCTGAAGTTCCAGTAGCAGTGACTACTAGCACTAACAACCCTACAATCAACCATTGTTTCACTGGAGGCTCACCAGAGCTTGATAGTCTGGTTAAGTTGTATTCCATGCTTGTGTTATCGCAAAACAGTTTACATGTAAGATTTCTTGTCATCTTTTCTCATGGCACCACTTTCGTATAATGTCTGAAGATAGATATCATTAGAATTGTCCACGTCTTTTTCTTGCCATATCCTTGGTCATTCCTCTATGGTATTTTGTTGTATCTCTTCATGGGATTTCTTCAAACCCATATGATACAAGGTAGAATGCACACCCTACATGTAGTTCATTCTACAACATCTGTAGGTAGATTCTACATAGTGTTGTATCAATCATTCTACAATTTGACACTCTTCGTTTAGTTTCTGCAGATCTAAACTAAACTCACAGTTTTACGTTTGCAATTTATCCATTACTTTTGTTCACTCCTAGCTATATGCAGAGTTGACATCCCATCGACCGCAAGCCCAATTCAAGCCTTCCGCTCAATCTCTTTCTATCTATCTCCTTCTCTCTCTTTATCCTCCTCTCCAGATCCGTATTCAAAGGTTATGAGCCCGAAAAGCGATTCTATCGACAAATTGAAGGAGCTTTCTCCCAAGCATGAAATTGTCACTGATGATGGTTTCACTGCTCCCAATACTACCAACGTCTCTGTTACAGCAGAGAGACTTGGCATCCCTGCGCTACCCGTATTTGAGATGCAAACTGTTTGAGGTAGCAAATGAAGCACTGCAGGATGGGAATCGTAAAACGGAATACCAGTCTGATGATGCTGTTGGTCAAACCCCAGTGAAGAAGAAACCTTCTCAAGCTGAACCCCCAGGAGAAGTCATTAGTAACTACACTAATGCCACAGTGCATTTGATGTCAGCGAAAGGTTCCACTTAGTTCATCTTCCTGCTTTCCATTTGCAGGGTTATCAATGAAGTGAATGGCGAATTTGTCAAGTTTGAAGACTTTTGCTCTATTGTTGCAGATCTTACAGATGGGCAGCTTATTACTCATGGATTTAAGGCAATGTTCATCAACCCTAGACAATAACTTGACTGAGTACTTGTTGAACGAGAACAACTTTGGTGACTTGATCATTTGTTCTACATTTGCTGTCCATGGAAAACTAATCATCAAGTTGTATCCTCCCAATGATATGGTGAAGATGGATTCATGCTCCAGCATGCAGAAGATGTCACCATGCCTGATGAATAATGAGTATGAGCAATTGCATAATTAATGGCGAATTTGTCAAGTTTGAAGACTTTTGCTCTATTGTTGCAGATCTTGCAGACGGGGAGCTTGTTACTCGTGGATTCAAGGCAACTTACCCTAACAGGGAGACATGTTGCTCTGACATACTTCCCCCTAGAGACCATGATTATTAATCTTCTCATCAATACAACTCTTATTGACAAACAAAACCTGTCTTTTCTAACTTAAGTGAACCAACTAAAGATACTTCGTCCACTGATCCACTAAGTTTTGGGGAACTTAATACAGGCACCTGGTGGAAAAACGCCCAACAGCATGAATGCACTTCTGAAAAAGATGTGCTTTGTCGGCCATTGATAATGTTCATTGACGGCTTGAAGGTGGACAGTATCTCAGGTAAATTAAAGTTGGAACCTATCTCATTCACTTTCTCAAGGTTCAAATGTTTTGTAAGACAACAATTCAATGCTTGGAGGACATGGGCCTATATGGAAGATGTCAAATAGCCCCATCCCAGTAGGCCCATCAGAGAAGAAGATCCTACCCTAACTTCCAAGGAAACGCTACAGGACAACCATGACATACTGTATTTTTGAAAGATTCAGGAACATGGTCTGAAATGGACTTTTGACTTTGGTGATAGCAGCAGACATGATGTTGTCCTAAAACTCCCGCTCCAGTTCATAATTGGTGACTGTGAGGGTCATGACAAGAAACTGGCAGGACGCTTCAAGGGACACACCCATAATATCAAAGGTTTGCTCAGAATTTGTTAGATCATTGGACTATAACCACAAGAGAGGTTCCTCATATGATCAAGGATTTTACAAGGAGTAAGATCATTTGTTGGAATACAGCCTTGGGTTCTATGAATGGTCCATGAAAAGAGAACACGAACCAGACACCATAGTTGGTCATGATGGCACCCCTGACACATTCATAGCCCAACAGGGCATAAGGTTTTACCTTGGAAAGGTAAATTGATGCTGCTTAAGGACCAAGATAGGCAAAATTTATAAAATGCCAAAGTTCCACCAGTCGCTTCATCTTGTCTCAGCTGTCAAAAGACATGGTACAAGCAAGCAATCAAGCAGTTACTTGATAATCATAAATCTAAACTTCTACCACTTAATTATTAAAATTTCTGTACCAGATGCAAACCTCTGTATGTATGAAACTTCCTTTGCTTTGCATCTCCCAGTTAATTCTTTCTCACCCTCCATCTGGTCTTCTTGTTTCGCAAATCTCATCCTCTCTTTTCTGCTCATGTCCTGCTGCACTTGTTATGATTCTTCCTAGAGGGGAGTCATTTGGACTGTTTTGCATAACCTAGTACATAGGGACATGTCTAAAATTCATATACCCATTGTTGATTGTTGCTGTACCCCACTGATTGATTCCATGTGGCTGGTTATTTTTTTGTTTCTCTAGCAGGGTGTGTTTACAAACTTGAAAGTGTCTCTAGTTAAGTCTCAATGAATTCTAAGTATTTGAGCTGTCAATGCAACCCTCTCTTCCTGAGTCATTCCACTGACAGTCTGATTCACAGTCACAAGAGAACAAATATTGCACATACAATCCGTGATATACAAGTGGTGCAGACAAGTGAATGATATTGTGTGTAAAGTTTTCCAAAATGTAGAATGCTCAATCCAACCATCATGGTATAGACAGGAGTCACTGTATGCAATGCTCCAAACATGATGGCTGATCATTGATGATCATCCCAGTGCCACAGCATCGCTCTCCCAGTCATTTGCTCAATTCAAACTTTAAACAACTTCAAGGAGGTCCTCTACTATCCATTAAGCTGATGTTCTGATTGTGGTGTAAGACTCACTTGGTGAAGGGATGATAAGACCTATTGGTAATATTAATGGAGGAAGGAAGGCATTGTGTGCAGAAGAAGATGACTTCTTACTGTAGTACTTGTTGAAAACTGAAAACAACACGAAATCCTGTATGTAGTATATGTAGTTATCAATGTATTTAGGTCCATTGCACGTACAAGTAGCTTCTGTATGATGTTTGCTGTACAGACAAAAACTTTGGTACTTTGTAGCATCCTGTATTTGTGAAGAAACTCGTTGTCCGTGAGCCAAGGAGGTGTTCCATCAGCATCATCGTCCTCCCTTAAATCCCTTTCAAATATCATCTTAGAATATCCCTTCCTATAGGGCTTCCTTGGAAATAGATACCTCCTTGATAGAATTGACTGCTTGACACTCTCGACTACCTTATCGACAATGGCATGGATGGAAAACATATCATTGTCATCGTCTTCTTCATCTATAAGGGCATCATTGCTGATGAGGCTCCTTATCGTAGCTTGGATTCGTCTTCTTTTACTCAAGTGTTCTGGCTCAGTAAGAACTTGTTTCCATAGTGAAATTCTCGGCATTCTAGATGATTTTTTCAGATTATTGAGTTAGAAGTGGGTGGCGCTAGCTAGTACAAGAGAGGTTTTGTTAAAGTAATATTTTTCCAACGTAAGATTTAGAATAAGACGACTGAGAAAATCCTTGGGATTAACCTTGGATTGGGCACTAACTAACAAAGGGTAGAAATAAACTCCTATTTAAAAGAGAGAATCAATCGAAAGTAGTTATTT
>JAAMXU010002579.1:1997-17167 GCA_019693545.1 Chaetoceros muelleri
CCAATCTGTGGTGTTCTACAACAGATTGGAAAGAAGATGCAATTTTTATTCAAAAGCTGGTTTGATTCTTTGAATATTAACTTTATCATTAGTAGTTCCAATCTGGAATCAAACAGAACCGTTTGCAAATACATGCGTGATGCGATACGGTCCTTTTTTCTGTATCTCTAACTTGCGCTGGATGCCTGTTGGTCGCAAGTAGACTTTATCACCAACAGAGTATTGATGGTCGATCCAACCTTTATTCTCTCTGAGGTTAACTTTGATTACTTGTTTTTGTTTGCGAGCAGTAATCGTTCTCCAATCTACGATAGTCTTTATATTAAAAATCATATCGTGTCCGAAGACTAATTGCGCAGGATTGGCGCCTAGCGTTGAGTGATACAATGCATTGATTGCCCAAGCAATGGAACTGAGGATCTCACCCCAGGGATAAATGTAATCAAATACACGATTGCGTAAATCTTTGGTATGAATTACTTGATGAACTTGCTCAACCGGTGCATTCACCTGTGGATTCTCCACGGTTGTGCATTTTGGCTTTATATCGAAATCTTCGATTAGAGGTTGAAAATCTTTCTTGAATTTGGAGCCGTTGTCTTGTACAACTTCTACTGGCCGAGGATATCTTGATAGCCAATAGTTATTAAATAATTGACTTATTCTAGCAGATGTTTTATCTATATATTCTTTATTACCTGCTTTGACCTCATCAAGATCATAAGTAGGCACTTCTGCTATTTCAAACCATCCAGTAGCTGGTTCAATGAAAGTCATGCATGTGAGCTTCAGCTCAGTGCTAACTATTTTATTTGCCGGTTGTTGTTGTTTTGCAGTGACTGTGTATGGACCTATCAGGTTGACATGTACAGTATGCCATGGTTGGAGTTCTCCTATCTTTGGGTAGGAGCAATCCATAATGCACATTGCATCGTTTAAACTTTTGGCATTGCTGACACGCCCTAGCAAACTGTTTGGCTTGATGTGTCAGGCCCTTCCAATCGCACACTTGCAATAGAGTATTAGCCAGGCGGTCACCACCAGGGTGATTAAGATAATAATGATACCACTTTAACGTGCGTCCATGAAGAGATTGAGGCACATATATCTTATCCTCATACATAATCAATGTATGACCTTCGAAAAGGCGACTACTATATCCGGATTTTTCATTTTTTAAAAGTGCTTTTATTTTAGATTTATTATTATCTAATTCTTTTTGTTGCTCATTGAACACCTTGATGAGCGAGAGGGGAAAACCATCATCATTGGCTGTATTCACCTCAAGAGCTATTTATTCTTTCGCGTGATGCTGAGCAGTACTGGGTTCATGCTCATCTCGATCACAATTTTCCGAGGGCACATGGCTTAGCATATCAGCTACAACATTATCGATGCCAGTGATATGTTGAATGTTTGGACCAAACTCTTTGAGTATTAGTCACCATCTCATCACTCTCTGTGATTCTGAAACCGTAGCTGCATAAACCAAATTCTTATGGTCTGAAAACACATTGATTTTGTAACCAAACAGGATACCTCGAAACTGTTTGAGACACTCTACGATGGAGAGAAGTTTCTTCTTGGTTGTAGCATAATTTCTCTATGCTTTCGATAGTCTTCGACTGAAGAATGCAATCGGCTTTCCATCTTGACTGATAACAGCACCCAACTGTTTATCAGAGGCATCTGTTTGTATATCGAATGGCTTACTCCAATCTGGGAAATTCAAAAGCGTCTCTTGCGAAACCATTCTCTTTAATTCAAGGAATGCGGACTCTAGTTCATCATTCCATACAAGTTTTTTATGTTTTGGACCACTGGACACTTCAGTGAGTGGAGAGAGAATGTGAGATCGTCATCTCCACATGTCTCTATAATATTGGAAGGACCCAATGATAGCTCTTGCTTCAGTGGTTGTCCTTGGACGATTCATGTCCATGATCCCTTGAATCTTCGCAGGATCGGGCTTGATGCCTTCATGTGAGATAATGTATCCTAGATATGGGATCTCACTAAGGCCAAAGCTGCATTTATCAGCCTTGACTTTCAGTCCGGCTTCTTGAACTCTTTTGAAACAAGTATCCAACTGTTTCAAGTGGTCATGGAAGGATCCCTTGCTGATGACTAAAATATCGTCAATATAAGTCTTTACACCTTCGATATCGCCCAGTAGTTGATCTACCTTGGCCTGAAAGACGTCACCATAGCAGCACATCATGCCCATAGTTAAAACGTTATATCTAAACTTGCCAAATTCGGTGATGATGGTGGTCAAATCCTTGGCTCCAGGTGTCAGCCGAATTGTATAATATCTCATGTTCAGATCCAAGGCCAAAGCGAATTGGAATCCTTCTAATTAATTAGCAATACGTGGCAGGGGATATGGCTTTCTTTTTATTAATTTGTTGACTCTACAATAATCAGTAATGAAGTGCACTGTACCATCCTTCTTTGGAATAATGAATACAGGTATCCCCCATTCTGAATCTTGAACTGGAGTCAGCACTCCAATGTCAACTAAACGAAGTAACTCTTTTCTAAAAGTTTCCTTGTTTATTTTTGGAACAGGGTAATACCTAGAACTGACAGGCTTAGCATTCTTGCGCAGTTATTAATTGACTGGATCAGTATTCCACTTTCCCAGTGTTCCATCAAACAGCACTTCATACTTCTGTAGAAGCCGTAGCAAGCTAAGCTGCTGCCATTTGTTCAATTGAGTTGCTTTGGCTACCACTTTTCGCAAATCTGCTTTGTGGTAATCACTATCAAGGATTTTTACTATCCTATCAGTTGCCTCAGCTGTGACCTTTGGTTCTTCAGACCGTGCGATCACTTGTTTGATTTCTCTGGACGATATTGCCGATCGTCAGATTGGGAAATTGCTGTTTTTCATAGCAATTGACATGCCATTCATCTGAATGGTGCAATCACGATAATGAAGATCAATTCCCATAATCTTGCAGAGATCTTGGCCAATGATGAGATCATAGCCTATTCCTTTACCACCGCTATTGTCAATAGCAAAACGATGTCAGACTACATTTGTTTGACTAAATTCGGGCAGACTAATTCCTAGTTTAGCCTCATATTATTTAGTGTGGAACTTGCTCCCCGCAATATTGTAGGAGACTTTGTTCTTCTGCATTTTCCTGTTTCGTACCCCATCAACGAAGGAGCGCTTGACAATGCTATGGGTGGAACCGGGATCCACTAGCGCAATTAGTCTGCAATGAACAACAGAGAAATCGTTTTTACTACGGTGGACATTGACAAAAGTCAGAGGTTTAGGAACATCCTCAGATGTCCTACCTACACTACTGTCGGTTTTAATACTATATAAAATACTATCTATATTGATACTAAAACCTCATTTGAGCGTAAATTCCTACTGATTATTTTATCAAGGCGTTTCACACGCCTACTACTACTCTTTTCTATACGTTTTTTCACCTTTCCACTATTTTTATGATTATTTTTTGGTTTCTTTTTCTTTTTATTTGGTTTTCTACTTATTGAATTTTTGGACAAATATGAATCTCCATCCGACTTAGGAGCGAATCAGTCAGAGTCGGAGAAGGAGTAATCGGAGGAGGAAGGAGAGGAGGAATAATAACGACGCTTCCTCTTGTCGCTGGAGCCGCCATCGTAGATCTCGTTGATCCTACGCTGCTTCACCTCAGAAGAGAGGGAATCATCCCTAAGGATCTTCTTGATCTTTCTCTGCTCCTTCTTGAGAGCATTGAGCGATCTGCCAGATCCACTCTTGGATCGTCCTTCTTCTTGGCTTCCTTAGCGGCAGCCTTCTTGAAGTTGCAGTCTGCTTCATTATGGCTGTGGATGAACCTGTCATCCTTGCCATGGTCGGCGCACCAATCACAATACTTGCCTTTCTTGGAGCTCCCCTTCTCAGAGGCATCGCTCTGGCGCTTCTTATCCTTCTTGGAAATACGACCAGTTTCTACTGCTTCAGCAGCCTTTAGATTTCCCTTCTTCTCTAGGGATTCCTTGAGCCTCTGCTTCTCGGCTCTTTCCTGTCTATCTTCTATCTCAAGACGATAGAGATAATCAAGGAACGTTTCATTGCTTACCATGCGGTAGTCTTCATACTTTTGATCAAGCTTGTCTTGCATTGATCTCGGAAGGCCATTGCAAATGGCAACACGGATGCATTCTTCAGATGGAAGTGCATTGAGCGTGTGCCAACTTTATAGCCCTGTGTTGTAGGGCTTGATTATCTTGTTCTTGAGGTAACAAATGTGCTCGTCTTGCACAGTTCGATGCCTCATCCACATGAGTTTGCCCATCTCGAACCTAACGTATGACTCGTACTGCTGACAGTGCTCATCGGCCGTCTCTCCAATTTTTCTAAGGGTATCCTTAGGGATATCGGTTTTGTCTCCATTCAGGAGCCATTCAAAGAAGACGCCTTTATCTCGGACAAAGGCTTCACGCTGCTGATTAGAAACAGCAAACATTAAGGCAAATTATCGTCTTCCTTGTTTAAAACTCTCGACCAATTGATCTCTCGTGCATCCGGTAGTTACCTGTAAAAGGTAATCCAGTCGATCGTCCACCTTCTTGGGGCCGTTCGAGATGCCGAGGTGCTCAAAGATCTCCGTCTGAAGTTTCTTAAGAACAGTCACAACAAAAGCTCCGTTTCCTGTGAACGTCTCAATAGCCGAGAAGGTCTTCTTCTCGGTATTGACCTTGGTCAGTTTCTTCTTTGTGTTCTTCTTGATCGTGATGTCCACAGTCGGTGGTTCATCTCCTTTGTCCACCGTTGGAGGAACAAAAGGGATTGGGGGAGTGAGTCCAGGTAGGTCCAGGTTCACAATCACCTTTCGGTATGGAGCCGCGGCCGGAAGATTTCTTCTTCTGGGAACTCATTTTGAAAATTTGATTCGATCTCTGTCGATGGGTTTTTGAACTCGTCGTCTCGCCGTGAGTTTTTACAGTTACTCGGAACCTTGCTTTGTAGGTTCCCTGTTAGTTCACACAACAGCTTTTGGGCGTAACAGTTATATTTCTGTGCCACGGTCGACTCTCGGTTGTGGAAAAGGGAAGAGAAAACAGTATAAGAAAGAAGGTAATTGAAGTTAATTCAATTAAAAGAAAAATTATATACTGAAGTGTGTTGTAGATTAAAAAAGATTAGATACGTGATGTCTAATGGATGATCACCGTAGCTAATAAAAAAGATACTACTATTGATTACTACGTACAATAAGCGTGCGACCAGTTAACCGGCAGGTTAACCATTAAATAGGATAAAACTACCTAGACATATTTATTGTCGTAGCGCATCTATGTCACATGCTAGACTCGTCTACATGAAAATGTGCGCTACTGTAGATGTCAGGCAAGGCTGAGGTGCGCCTGCTGTGTAAGCTAGCAATAGCCACACATGTGTTGTCCAACCCCCGAGAGAGCAGCAGAGCCGACAGTCTACGGTAGATTGTGGTATGGTCTAAAGCGTAGGATGTATTAGGTTTAGTTTTAGTCTCACAATCCTTAAAATAAACTAATACTAAATAGTGATTGAATCATCACTATTGGGGGCTTTACCGGCCATTACAGTCTACAACTTGAATAGTATCTTGACGATTAACAGTCTGTTTCTACCGTTCCTTCTCTTTCCCTTTTCTCTCTCGCTTCGCCATGTCAACTCCGTCCAAGTCCAAGATCAAGAAGAAGGGTGGTGACAAAAATGCTCCTCTTTCTCGTCTCTTCGGCAACAACATTGTCTCCCCTTCCACTGCTCTCAAGACCATTCCTCCTTGTGGTGGCCCTTGGAGTACACATGATGATGGCTCTTTCAAGAAAGCTGGCGGTGCTTGTGATGATGCTGCTTCTCTTTCTGGCGACAATCCTGGTGCTTCAGATGATCTTACTCCTGATTACCCTCTCTATGGATTGCTTTCTTGTCACAAGGGTCTGGATACTGTTGTGGCGGATGGCAATCCGGACGTCTCTCCCAAATTGCTTCCCAGTTGGACTAGTGCTCTTTGTTCCAAGGGCATATCTTGGAGCGAGGCATTGCCTCCATGCATCCATTACCAAGAGTATGATCTCATATATCAATGAGCAGTTGAAGAACAAGACCTCTGTTGCAAGGCTTTACGATGGCATCAGATATTGTTTTGATGATGGTGGACAGCAGCTTGATAGAGAGTTGAGACAGTGGATTACCCTGTTCAACCTCTCTGTTGATCATGCTGATGACTTTGTTGCTGGTTTCTTGAACACATACAAGACCAGGGTTAGTCATTTTCGTTCTGTCAATAGCATTGCTCTTGCTGTTTCTGGTGCTGAGTTTCATTCTATTATGATTGATCTCAGCAAAAGAATTGGCATGTGAAGAAGCCGGATGACATGATCAAGGCTCTGGAAGATCATTATCGTGCTTTTCAGAACCGTGCTACTATCGCCGGTACTAACCCATCCTCAACCAAGCAGGCCTGTCGTGGTGGTGTGCATCAGGAGGCTTATGGTGATACTGGTGATTCTTCTACTTCCAAGCTTGGTTGGAATGTGCCTGCCTTCCCTCCCTCCCTTTCTTGTTTTTGTATTGAGGGTTATCTCTTCAATCAATTGAATAAGTTGAGGGTTCATTGTAGTAAGAAGGACTACACTAAGGCAGATGAGAAGAATAGAAAGGAGTGGTTAATTCATAAATACCCTCCTTCTGGTAACCATGATGATGGCAAGGATCGTGGACTTGGTAGAGGTAGAGGTGATGGCGATTATAAGAAGGCTCGCACTTCTAGGAAGAACCACCATCACAGTTGGGATTGTCATGGTCATCGTGGTGTTCCTTCTTCTCATTCTCATAGCCGCTCTGTTGACTCACGTTCATCTGTTTAATCTTATGGGACAGCAAGTAGTGATTATTTCCAGAGCAGGAAAAAGATTCATAGAGGGGAGAGGAAGCGTTCTAGACGTGGATATGGTCACTCTCGCTCTTCTTCTCATGATAGGGAGTCTTCTTCTGGTGGAAGAGATGCTGGATTCCTCTTTGATGGCGGTCGCCATAAATCCTGATGGTTTGAGCCTGACTGGAAGAGTAAAGCTTGTGCTGATAAGTTAGATTCCCATTCTTTAATTAGTTAAATTACTGTTATGTGGAATTGTCATCATCTTTCTTTTTATTGTGATCTTTGTGTTCCTTCCAAAGATGACTATATTGCGGTCATTGATAGTGGATGTGATCAATGCCATCATCAATATCAAATGCTTCATAGTGTCTTCCAGGTCAGGACATTTTTATTACATTGATGGCCCACTTCAGGGTCGCATGTCTTCTAGCAATCCCATGGAAGTAGTCAATGGTATTTGCAAGATTATCCTCCAGGACAACTCCTCTTGTTTGTTAGTGGTCAATCAGGATCTTCTGCTGGATACTGATCCTGATCAGTCTGAAGCCTTGCTCCAGCCTCGTCAACCCCGTGCTCATGGCACGATTGTTGATGAAACCGCCACCTGTCATAGGGGTGCTGACGGTCATCCTAGTAAGCAGATGATACGTGTCAAAGATATCACGGTGCCATTACATTTTAAAGGTTGGAAGACTTTTCTTTCCATTACCAAGCCTACAGAGCAGGACTTAGAGGATCTCCAACGTTTGGAGCTTACCTCCCCCTTGCGTTATGAGTCACAGGAAATAATCACTTCTTGGCATGTTCCTGTTGCTGTAGACAATGACACTTTGCTGGAATGGCATGCTTGTCTTGGTTTCCCAACTCCTCTTGAGGTAATGAAAGGGAAGTTGCAGAATACGACATAACTGGTACATACAGTAGAAGCAGAGACATGAATACATGAGGGATCATTTCAAAGCTCGTTTGAGAATGTTGCGGCCTTATTGCATAAAAGACACTCTCTTTACTGATACGTTCTTTGCCTCAGTCAAGTCTGTTCCCGGGTATGATAAGTTCCAGGTGTTTGCTTTCTATCATTGCAAGGTAGACGTGGGCAAACTTATCCATCGTGAATCACAGGCTGTTGGCAGATTGCAGGATATTTGCGAGAGTGACACACCCAATTTCATTGTCAGTGACAATGCCAAGGTTGAGAGTCGGTTTGCTGAGGCTTACCATCTGCCATGTAGCACATACATAGATTCAAGTATGGCGGATTTATGACGCCATTATTAGTCTATTTAGATAGTAATTTACATAATTGCTTTCCGTTGGAAGATCGTTGATCGGCTTGAGACTGTACACGTCTCTTGCCGACAATGTGATGCTAGTGGAGTAGTTTTAAATAATATAACACAGTCTTTTTACTTCGGTATTTTGTATTTTATCTTTCTTGGCCCTGGTGAAGTATGTTGAATTCAAAGCCACCCTCTTAGTTCTCTCGTTCAAACGATCAAGTCTTTTCAAGCTGCCTTTCAAGATGTCCGCAAGAATGCAAGACGAAGTCAAGGTTACCGGAACCCGTCGCACCGGTGAGAAGTTCCCGGATCTCCATCCAGCGGTGCCTTTGTTGATGTCACGTCTAACAACGATGACTCCGTACCTCCTAAGGTTACTCTCAAGGTTAGGATTGATCCTGCCTTGGGAGTGCGAGATGAGCACTCCAACTTGACCAAGATCAAGATGGAGATGCTAGAAGACTTGCACAGGCAGTCTGCATGGTATGTGCACACCTGTTATCTTTTGGACAAACTCGTGTTTACCAAGCAAGATATCACGGGTCTGAAGGATTGCTTCAAGCATTTTAGTATCTTTGAGAGCCTGTTGAGCCCAAAGACGAAGTCTACTTGTTTCGCCATCTTGCTAGGTAGACCAGTTAAAGAGAATTTCAAGACAAAGGGTTGGTCAGTGACCAAAACCAACATTACAAAACTAAAGAAGGACCCCTCTATGAAGCATTGCTTCAGAAAGCAGGAACCAACAAAATCAAGCTTTTGGCCAATGACGGGGCAACTGATGAGGAGAAGTAGGCATTCCTTCTCCAGCAGTACCAGAAATTTGAACAGTTCGTGTACTGGTTTCTGGGTGATTTGGTCTTCAAGGATCATCACAACTGTTTGGACTATCATAAAGACTACGTTCTCAATGATATTTTGAAACCAAATTTGATCTCTGTCATCTCCTATCACTCACGTGTTATTTACATGTATAAGATTATTCCCTACTTGTAAATGCCTTGCGATGAGGGAGATACTGCAAGAAACAGGAAGGCAGATTACAATTCACTCCAGTCCTCGAAGATCGATGTGACAGTACTTCACAGAGACCAGTATAATGGACTTCCTAAGATCTTCCAGAACAAACTGGAAGATCGCAGGGTCAAGTGGAGAACTCTCACTGACTCCGATTGGCATGATGAACATGTGTCCATCAAGAGGAAAGAACAGAGGGATCTGCTCGAGGAAAAAGCGAAGAAGAGGAAGTCTGCTGAGGGAGCCAAGGCTCCTGGTGCTGTCCAAGGTGGCAACAGACAGTCCAAAACCTCGAATAAGAAAGGTGAAGGTGCTGGTACCCCTGGAGGAAACAGCAATCCAACAGGAGGTCTAACTGCGGGAACTGGAATGAAATTCTGTCCCTTGTGCCATGGTGCTGGTCTACTACCTGAAACAGTTTACTGCACTCACAATTTGGCCAATTGCAACAAGATAGACTTATTCAGCCAAGCTCTTTCTACAGCAGTGAAACCTAAACCTGCACCTAGTGCCGGAAGAGGACGTGGACAGCTTCATCATTTGGAGCATGAACGTGTTGAGTTGACCAGCAGTTACATTAGTGAAGCGAATACGCGTGAGCAGCAAAATCATAGAGCCTTCCATCAGTACCTCAGGGTAATGGATCCCACTCTTGAGGATACCTACCTAGCTCACCGCATGCCCATGTATTTTGATCCACATGGAAATACCGAGCTTCAGAGCTCTTTGCTCATGGCATATGTCAAGACAAACTCTGGCTACGGCCAGTTTGAAGATGGAAAGGATGATAAGAAGCCATCTGCTGATAGGCACTACTGACCAGTGATTGGTTGTCCTCCCCATCCTATTGATAGTAAGGTGGATTCAAAACATAGTAATCATGTAGCTTTTAAGGAGTGCTATCTTAGTTCTATTTTAAGACACAGTAGGGCAACTTGTATTAGTAAAAATATTAAAAGAAAGTCAATTGGAATGACGCCTTGGCAAGGCCGACAATGATTAACAAAATCGCCACCAAGTCTTTGGAACGTATAAAACAGGAAACCAATCACTCACCTTTCACTTTTGCCACAGTTCGTGGGGGCAAGAAGGGACAAAGAAGTCACAAGATGGGACTTCTGGTGTTGTTAGACACAGGCTGTAGTCACAGTATGATGTCAGCAGCAGTGGCTAAGCATGTGAAGTGGAAGCGTTCCACTGTTAGCTTTAATACAGCCGCTGGACAATATGAAACCAAACATATGGCCAAATGGCTTTTTTACCCTCCCACAATTCTCAGAGTCGAAGATTCTTCACTGGGAGTTTCACTTGGATCCTAAGAAGGAATCACAAGGAACATCTTCAAAGCATTCAAAAGCCGCATTGGTGAATTTAAATAGAAAATTTAAATTAATTCATTAAGTTGCATTGCATTGACATGATCGTCGTTAGAGATCTTATGCAGGCACTGCTGGGAGTCATCATTGATTAGTATAAGACATTGACAGTCTCATGGGAGGGTATTTGCATTGGTATGCATGACTTCTTTGCAGACTCCAAAAACTATAGAGAACTGCATATGATAATGCAGCAATCTACCGAACCTCCTTCTGTCAAGAAACAAACAAGAAGAACTGTGCATATCCTTGATGCCAAGTATAAGACAGCAGATCTGCAAAAGATCTGTCTAGAACAAGCGGTTCATCTCAGTTTGGAAGAGAGGCAGAAGCTTCTCCAGCTTCTGACAATATATGAGTCACTCTTTGATGGTACAGCATTGGGTGACTGGGGAAAGGATGAGACAGTCAACAACCTGGAGCTCCAGCCAGATGCTAAGCCATATCACGATCGTCTATATCCTATCATCGAGAAACTTTTAGAAAAGAGTTGGAGCAACTCTGCCAAATTGGCGTTATAGCTATGCAAAAACGTCACGAAGGAAGCGAGTTGGGACTGCCTTGCTTCCTGATTCCCAAGAAGAATGGAAGTGTGCGGTTCCTCACTGATTTTAGGAAGTTAAATAGTAAAATAAAAAGAAAGATTCACCCTCTTCCTAATATTAGTGATGTTGTACAAACCCCACAAGGTCTAAGGTACGCTACTACCCTAGATCTTAATGTGGTATATTATACTATTCGTTTGACTGCTGCTGCTGGTGCTAGCAATCTGTGCACGATTGTCACAGAATTCGGCGCTTATGAGTACTTACGCTTGCCTATGGGCACCAGCTGTACTCCAGATATTTTCCAGTCAAAAATTGCTAGGCTCTTCGGAGATTTAGAGTGTGTCAAGGTGTACCTTGATGACTGTCTGATAGTCACTTAATCTTCCTTCGGGGATCATCTAGAAAAGTTAGAAGCAGTGCTTTCAACGGCTTCAAATGCATAACCTGAAGGTAAATGCAGACAAGTCGGCATTCGCCGTGGGTAAATTAGAGAATCTTGGGTACTGTTGCCAGTGGTGAGTCTGTAGCCTCTGTCACCGATGACGCTCCCATCATCCCTCCCGAAACTGATCCTAGTGTCGGTGATACGGTGGCACAGCAGATCAACAACTTCTTCAACTCCGATAGTAGCCCAGCTGAAGATTTTAATTCTGATCTAGAGATTGTTCAAATTGTGACGCATTGGTGCGTGGAAGGAATTTTAGAATTGGAGGTAGAATACTCATCTGGAGCACGTGCGTTTCGCCCTATTGCATTTCGCCCTATTGCGTTCCTCAAGGAGGAGGACTCACATGCTGTTAGTGGGTACATTCTCAAGACAGTTTTGGGTCAACACTTGAACATCATCCATCGTTGATGGGCACGTTCGTTCCTTCGTGCGGTGCGGCGTGTGATGCAACGCCTCTTCCGTGTTCATCATGGAAGCATTCCATGTTCAGATGGTGTGAACATAGGGCATCTCTCTTCTTCCCAAGGTACAAAGCGCCGTTATCTTATTATGATTTGACGTCAAAAGAAGAAGAAGCCTGGACGTAATAATTGTCAGTATGGTGACTTCAAATATGGACTCAAGGTCCCTTGGACATGGAAGGATGTGCTTTGGATTGACAAAGCAGCTGGCAATAAGAAGTGGCAGGAGGCCGTGATGAAAGAGATTGCTGCTCTCATCCACCATAAGTACTTTGAGTTCAAATCCGCTAAGTTCAAGCACTCTGCTGACTATCAGTATGCTCCCCTTTGCCTTGTTCATGACATCAAGAGTGACCTTTGCTACAAGGCTTGCTTGGTCGTTCAAGGTCATTGTGTCGATCCACATGGTTTGTCCACTCGCGCAACGGTTGTAAAAGGTATCTTGGTTCATCTATTGGATGCCATTGCACACCATCAAGGTCTTTGAGTGTTGACTGGGGATGTGGGTAATGCCTTTATCCAGGCATTCACCAAAGAGAAGTGCTACACTCATCTTGATGCCAAATTTGGCGAATGTGCTGGCATGATTGCCATCACTGTTCGTGCCCTCTATGGCCTTACCACCAGTGCTGAGCTTATTTGCACTCTTTTTGCTGATTTTCTGCATGGACTTGGATTCATCTTTGGATGAGACTTTGCAAGTCTGGTGACGGGTACGATTACATCTGCCTGTACTCATGTGAATGATTTCAAAATCGTTGCAAAGGATCCAGAACGCTGGATGGAAATGATCAAAGGGACATATTTCTTGAAAGAGAGTGGTGAGCTTGATTATTACATGGGTAATAATTAGTACAAAGACCACGCATTGCATGACATTTGGACTATGGGCTCTACTACCTTTGCTCTTGAGTCAATTCGTCGTGTTGAGAGTGTTCATGGTGTTTTGCGGAAGTTCAAGAACACCCCTCTCTGCTTCTGATTCAGAGGTAGGCCATCCTGAAACTGATACTTCCCCTCTCCTTGACACTGCCGGTCATTGTCAGTATCAGCATCTATTAACCGTGCTTCAGTGGTTAGTTACAATCAGTTGTCCTGATTTCTGTTATGCTGTCGCTTCTCTGAATCATTTCAGTGCTCGCCCTTGTGAACAGCATCTTCAACTAGCCCTTTGTTGTTGTTTTGGCAACTTGAAGATATCCCCTGAATGGCTGATTGCTATTGATTCTTGACCTTTGGTCTTTGATTGATGCACATCAAAATTTGTCGCTCTTCATCCTGATTTCCTCCAGGATTATCCTGAGGCCGCAGAGGAGACAGATACTTGCTTTCCTTACCCTCATTGCCTTTGTTGGTAGTACACCTGTTAATTGGTCTTCCCAATAGCGGGGTGCTATTGCTTCTAGCACATATCATACTGATCCATCTTCATGTAGAGTCTGCTGGTGCGATTCCCTACCAGGGATTCGCACTCGTCCAGGGCAGGAGAGTGAGTACTTTACAGTGTGTGGGTCCAGGCCCGCCATGGTCTACCCTCTCTCCCTGCCCGATACCCAAAGGATAGGGTTACGCGCGGATCACCTTTTTTGGTAGGGTGTCTGGCTTCGCTTTTTTTAAAAGTTGAAGTACAATCAGGACAAAAGGCCTTAACCGTGGTTACCGTTTTTTCTGACATTTTGGCAGACTCATTATTAGTCAAATCATTCATTGACCATACAGAACAATTATCCAATACCATTTCAGATTATGACGGTTCTATTAAAAAGGAAGATTTCCTCAGTTCTACTTTGTCTTATTACTTCAATACTCAGTGTTAAGGCAATAACTGAACTACAGGTAGTGTGTGAGCATCGCTTTTCCCTTCAAGAGTAGCTACGTCAATCAGAAGCAGCAAAGAAATGGAAAGGATCTCGCAACCGCACAAACTGGCAGCAGTTTACGAAATCTATATCTGATCAACATTTCCGGCACATGTTTGGTATGTCTTGTCTATGTTTCCACATTTTGTGTGACACAATTGAATATAATGTAGGCAAGGAAAGATTTTGCAGTGAGGCGTTTATTATAGAAACACTGTCTAGCGGACCTAGTAAACTGGTATCAATCCCCAGGGCCCATGAAATAACAAGTGGTGGTTTTGTTTGTGGAGAGGCTCGAGTTGATATCACTCTACGCCTACTAGCTGGTGCTTCATATCTCGACATTGCCTATATCTTTGGTGTTACCTGCAACCACGTGCACACCATATTTCATCATGTGTTGAAATACTGGATATGTGAAGATTTCATCCATAGGTATAAAATAATGAGAGATATTCTAAAATCAGAAGAAAAGATGTACAATATTTCATAACAATTTTCAAAAGGAAGGAGTGGTGGCATACTTTATCTGGTGTGATTGGTGCGATTGATGGATGGCTTCTTGTCAAAATACAACGCCCTAGCCTAACAAGAGATGGAGTTGCAAATACCGGTGGATATTTCAGTTGTAGGAAGGGCTTCTGTGCATTAAATGTGATGGTTATAGTAGATAAAAGGAAGAGATATATTGGTGCAAGAGGCTCTGAGCATGACTCTTCTGCTTTTAAGTTGTCAATGTTATATGCTGAGCTTATGCGTATTGCATTGGATCCCAAGGGTCTGATGCACAACAATCGATACAAAATTCCATTTTATGTCATTGGTGACTCCGCATTTGGAAATAGGACATTCTTACAAACACCGTTTGGCAATGCAAAACCAAACACATTCAGAGATGTATTAAACTACATACTTTCATCATGTTGTATTTATGTAGAATGTGGCTGGTTTAATTTACATTCAGATTTTGATTTGAACAATAACCTGCAAAAGATACATCATATTATGTTAATAACGATTTAAAAGAAAACTACTATTGGTGGTATATCAAAGTCATAATTTACATTCAATCAGTAAACTAGGCTGATTTAAACATATTCCCATATAAAACATCTAGGAATACTCTTCACTTAATTCAGTGTGACAAATCACTTTTTGACGATGAGTGGTTGTCCTCAGAAACACAAGCATTACTCGTCATAAATGCCGCCAATAATGTATTCTTACTTCTACTCTCGCTCATACCACTACTGCCAACACTAGGGCCATAAGAAAACAATCCATCCTCATTTGCCATCCATGACAT